>JAMAGZ010000193.1:0-30553 GCA_023626575.1 Penicillium sp. PF1803
TTTAGTAAACTATATTCTATTTACTTTAGTATCTACTAGAAACGCTAGTGATTCCTCTTCTAAAAGTCTCTTAACCCTCTCTTACTCTTATTTATAGCTAAGGATAGGAGCTATTTATTTCCTAAATTAATATTATCCTTACTCTTAGATAATATAGTTATAGGGTTATTATTAGTAGTATCTTCTTCTTCCTTTAGTGCGGCTTTCTTTACTTAGCTCCGCTTTATTTATAATTTATTAGTGTTTCGCTTCTTCTTTATACTTTTAGTAACGCGACCTATAATTATATAGCTTAAAGTTAGCTATTCTACTACTACGTGATTATAATTACTAATAAAGTGCTTATCGCTTTTATAATAGAGATAATAATATATCTTATAATAGTATTTAATCTCTTCTAGACTTACCTATTTAGCCCTCTTATAAGTATTAGTCTAGTAAGCGTTTATAGTAAGTATCTAATCTATCTCGTTAGGGTCTTTTAGGCGTTAATTAATAGTCTTCTTATAGGCGCCGCTACTACTTCCGTTATTAAGGTTTAGCGTATTAATATTAATACTAATTTCGTAAAGGTAGGTAATTAGTTCTAAATAAGTAACGAGTATACTATAATTTATTAATATAGCACTTATATTATAATTTAACGACCTTAGTAGAATCTAATATCTCACTTAGTTAGGCTAATTAATTATACCTACGTCTACGAATTCCCTCTTAAGTTATAGTAAGAACTATTAGAACGATAACCCCTTAGGCTACTTTATTTAGTGTAACTTTCGTGCCGCCTAGGCTTAAGTATTTAGGTCGCTATAGCTCCGCTTAAGATAGTCTAGTAAGTTCTCCGGTCCGCTATCGTTTTAATAGTGCTTCGTGAATATCCTAGCGTTCTTACTAGCTAGTTTCTCTAATTAAGAGAATATATATATAAACTAGTCCTATCTCGAACTAATTACTCTCCTATCCACTTCTAGTTTATTCTCTATAATAATCCGCTAAGTTAGCTATTCGGTGACGTTTCCTCTAAACGGCGAGGGGTTAGGGAGGCAGGGCCTTAGTCGTTTCTCCTTAGGTACTACTAGTTTAGTCATAGTTTAGGTAGGTTCCGTAGTTATTTTGGTAGGGGTAGGTGCTTTAAATCTACTAGTAATCGCTTCTTCTAAACCCCTAATCATTTCGCTCTATATCTACTAATCTTCTATCATTCGCCGCATTATGTCCTCCACCTAGGGTAGCGGTGACTACTAATAATCCTAAGGGTCTATGATGCTTAGGGTTTTTCCGATATATTAACGTGCCTAATTCGATTCGTGGGCGATTCGCTAGGGCTTTCTAATATATTCGACGTGCTTAGTTCGACTCACTAAGACTTTCTAATATATCGACGTGCCTAGTTCGACTCACTAGGGCTTTCTAATAATACTTCTTGATAAATAGAAGGAAGATTATTGTATGTGAAGGGCTAAAGCAGAATTAATTTAATCGTACTAGGCCATAAACTATTTATAATATTCTTAAAGAAGGAAAGAGAACTCGCTCCGTTTCCTGGGGGAAAGGGGAGCGAAATGGCGGTGTCTCTACCCCGCGCCGATCTTCTGCCTGATCGTCCTGGTCTTCTGTCCGTCCGTTCCTAAGAGCACGCAAGGCCATGACACATGGTTTATCGCCGGGCCCTGGCCCGTTACATAATCTACTCTATCTATTCTATATATACCCTCTCTAAGAATAATATAGCGTAGGCTATAAACTTCTATTAAGGATAAATAGAAGGGGGTTTTACGGAAGCTTCTAAGTAATACTAAGCTTTTAATAGATCTAGATTACTAAATATCTCCGTTTACTTAGGCCTTTATAGTAATTACTATATATTTTATTAATAAAGACTAGTAGTATAATAAGGTTCTACTTAGCTTCGAACTACTATATAGGAAGCACTCTAGAGTGAATCTTAGTGATATATTACTTAATATCCTACAGAAGTATAATATCGAGTATTGAGTCCTTACTATTATAGCTAATAATATATCGAATAATAATATATTAATTAAATCCCTATAGTAGTATCTTACGGATAATATAATAATTATCTGTATACCCTACCTTATATATATAATTTAACTTAGTCTAAACGAGCTACTTAGTAATCTTAAGGCTACTCTAGTGAATAAGATAATAGAGAATTATTAGATAGAGTAGCGATCTAAGAGTGCTCGTGTTAATATAGAAACTAGAGATATTACTACTACCCTAAATAAGGTACGCTCCTACTATCCCTACCTAGACTTATATTAACTATAGCTTTAGATTCGTCACCTCTCTATCTTTATAAATATAAGCCCCTAGCGCTAGGAAGCCTTTCTTAGCCTATAGACTAGTGCTAAGAAGCTTATACCTATCTAGGATATAAAGATACGCTAGAACTCTATATTCCTAATACTTTACCGCGCACGGAAGCTACGTGCTATATTCCTAGCCTTTTATAATAAATAAGAGCGACCTAATCTTATACTTAATAATAAAGAATAGCGTTAGATTAACTATCTTCTTTATATTACCTATCCGTTCTATAAGTTTACTACTAAGCTCTTAAGAACCTAAGATATTACTATCTATTATATATTTAAGATATATAATCTTCTCTTTAACTATATCAACGTATACGTTCGCTAGCTTATAAGAAAGAGGGTACTATAAAAGAAGAAGATATATATAGTACTTAAGGCTAATTAGGCGAAGCTAAAGCACTATTATAATAAGATAGATAGTATACTTAGTGATCTATACGCGGTTAGTATAATACTTAGTCTAATAGATAAGTATGTATTCTTCCTTATAGAGAACTAGGAACCCTAATATTATACGTAATACTAGTAAAGCTTTAAGGATATACTATATCTATACTAAGATTATAATAAGGACTAAGAGTCTTCCTCTTCTACCTAGCCGTCTTCTAGAAAAGTGTTAAGACTTAATATAATCCTAAATAAGAGTATATATCGACTAAACGCGCCGAAAGATAAGATACTTGAGTATCTTAATAGTAGTATATATTTCTAAATTTAATAGTGTTAGGTTATAGAACCTCTAACTTTTAAGTAGATCCTATTACTTCTCTCCCTCTTAAGTTCTAGAAGTCCTATTAAAGTCGGTTCCCTATAATCGCTACGCTTATATAGGATATTCTTTTAATACCTATAACTAACGCCGGTGTTAAGTGACTATTTAATACAGCTTAGGATATTTACTATTATTATAGAGGGAGTTTAAGTTTATCTACTATCTAAGAGCTAATAATATATCTCTACGCTATAAGGTTTAATATAGAAGATAAGCAGAGGTAGTTCATATAATCGACCTTCTCTCGCGATAAAATTAAGGTAGTAGCGGAGGATTAAGAAGATAGCCTAGATTAACTTAACGTCAACCCTATTAGTGATAATGAAGATAAGGCTATTGATGATATAGAGATCGAAGCAGAAAGAGAAGATAAAGGTACACCTAAGGCTAACGACTAATCCCTTCCTCTACTAGAGGAAGCACACACTTAGATACGCTTATTAGTGCGATTAAGGAAGCGGCAAAGGAGAGATGATGATCAGTATTCGTACTATTGACTAGATATTTCTATGTTCATAATTGATTCATTTTCTAGAGAGTTTTACTCATAGGCCGTCTTTCATGTTGGTTTAGTCTATCTCATCCGCGGGGCCGCCCCCCGGATGAGCTTCTCTGCAGAAAAGTCTCACTTAGACCACTCCGATGTAAATCAAATACTTTATATTACAGCCAAGGAATGCACAAATTATGCAATCACGAGTATCCACCTATGTTTGTAGTGTTTGTGGCCTATGGGGCCCCCATCTTGGGCCTTGGGCCCGAGCCCTCGGCCCTAGGCCCAACCTTGGGCTTGGACACTGGGCCCAAAGCCCAACCCAAATAGGTGTTGGGCCGGGGTTGGGCCTTGGGCCGAGTGGGCTCTGCCGCAGCCTATTTCCCTCTATACTGTTTTCATAGCACCCCATTCTTTCGAAATCAACACTTTTGTTTATCTCAGGACTCACGTCTAATAAATATGGCACTGAGACTATCCCTATCAAGCTGCGCTTCATTCATGATATGATGTCAATGCCGTTAACCATGATGCTGGGTCTTATCCGTCATTACCACCAAACCAGACACAGGTTCGGGCCTCAGGACGAAAGCGGAAAAGCAGAGGAGATGACATCTTTGAGTATCATTAGAAATGAATATAGATATAAATCTAATCTAGAGATCCTGAATCCTATATTCACCGTGCTGAACGTAAGTCAAATACTCAAATTTACAGCTGAAAAACGTATAAATTATGCATTCAGAGATCTTGGTATGTTTGTAATGTTTGTGACCCAGTTTGGGGCCCCAGCCCCGCCCGGGTTGGGTCCGGGTTGGGTCCGGGTCCAGTTGGGCTTTGCGGAAGTCTATATCGGCTTCCTTGAATATTACTTGGGCCTCTGCCATTCGATATCAGAATACCACTCGACCGTCCGTCAAGTGAAGGGTTTACTCTTACTAGACGCTTGCCAAGCACCGGTTTATGACAAACTAGCGCTAGGAACTACACTAAATCTAGTTATTGGCTGTGATGTCTTCAAGTTGATTCTTCTGACAATAGAACACCTTCAAGTTACTATAAGATATATAACTCCTCATACACCTACGTCAAGAAGCAGAAGCTTCAAGCGGATACTTCGGCTGATATGCAGACGATTTTACAAATATAATTACTTATATCTAAATCACAATTCTTAGCTATTGACCCATCTTGGGATAATGCAATATTGGTCTAATAATATGCATCGTTTCTGTGCTTGAGAAACTTGTTAACACAAAACCATAAGGAATCGCCAGTAAAGGTACCTGGAAACGCTCACTATGCCATGATGTGGGTGAGTTTAGATAAATCAAGGAAAGAGATTGTCGTCGAAAACTAACTGAAAGCTGTAAATATCGTACAACTACAATAGCTGGATAGCGACACCTCTAGACACCCTTGATGGTGTAGTGAAACAAGTTTGCACAACCGTACCTACTGTACCTACGTAATATTACAAGCACATTGGTGCACAGTAAAGTCGCTGACAAAGTTTTAGACGTAGAGCTGGTAATCACCGCGAACATGTGGAACGTTTTGTGTGGGCATCAGGGCATCAGGTCTGAGCCTTCTTCACACCGTGGAATATACGCGAAAGTAAGGGCCTGTGGTACAGTTTCCTTCCCAGCCGATTCAACCACGGTTGCATCCTCCATAGCCTGCCTGCCTCCATAACCACCTAGTGGAAGGACAACACGGGCAGCATCGCCGATCGCCATCAGTTTGTCGATTCGATGATGGGAGAGCCCAGTGGGCAGTGGTTCCTTACATTGTAGAACTGGCCAGATCTCTTGACCGCCGCGGCACATTTGGAAGAGTGCAACAGGGTGGTCCTTCTTATCTTAATTTGGATGAATCTGGAGGTATGTGCGAAGTATGCAAGATCTTCATAATAGTTGCGTGGCCGATGCCTGGCATGAATAGATTTAATGCAACATGAACTGCACTTGATCAGCTTGGGGGGGGGGGGGGGGGGCGGAAACTATCGTAGAGTCTTCTGAGAATCAAGAATTGATAAGAGGAAGCTCTTCAAAGCCATAGACGCAAGGTAGAAGAAATGAGTCACATTTCAGAAAGCGATTGCTCCAAAACAACATACCTGAGGTCCTCGGAGACGAACTGCATGGAATAGTGCCATCAGCGGTGAAGGTCGCCGTGTGACTCGCCATATTTGAAGTGTAACTTGGTTCCACCTCAATCCTAACATTCTTGTGCTAATGTACTGTATGCAGCCAGGTATGGTTTTCATTGAAACTGGTATTGCAGTGTTCGCCGACGTGCCACGTCATAGTACAGAAAAAGAAAATTTAAATTGGGCAGGAGTACATTTGAGTACCCAGTGACTGTGGCACATCTCCTTGATCAACTTCTCCAAGGGGAAGAGAAATCAGAGGTTTAGACGATCCCACGTCCGATTGTTGAGAATATGACCTCTGTGGCTCAGATAATGGTTGGCTGGTCGATGCGTATCCTCATCATTATCACCAGGATTGATGTCCATCCGAATGTACCACCTAGAACGAGAGATTGGGTTGAAAAATGAATATGCCCTTGGAGGAAGATGATGTTATATGCCAAGGTCGTCGCACTGGGAGCACTGTGTAGGCACAAGGCGAACAGATTCCTGGTTGGTAACCATTTACCAACCAACTAGCTATGACTTATCGTCCAAAGCTCCTGGAATAAAAGAAGCTCATAATGCTTGCAATAATGGCAGAAAATAAAACTACAACAAGTACTGAAACACAATTTTTTTATCGTTTTCTAGAAATGGGGTTTTAAATGATCTGCTACAGTCATCACTCTTTGCATCCATCACTTTCTTTTGCTTAGAGTTCTTAGAGGTTGCTATAAACCGTAAAAAGTGTCTTCCAATGCACCCAAGGAGTACAGTGAACTTCCAGAAGAGCCAGCCGTCATTGATAAAGAATTACCTGGTTAATCCGTGTAATGTGATTACCACTGCCTTTAACGCAGGCAGCTCCTTTCGCGCATACAATGTAACACAGAAGAACTGTACTAAAAAATGCAAGGGCGCCAAACTATTTCGGCCGAAGGGGGGGGGGGGGGGTGCCAATTATCCGGAGGGGAAGAGATTGTAACATTGCTAGCGATAAATACGGTCCCCAGGCGCAGAAGCTAGCTCTCGGAGATGGCTACTTCGCGCGGCCAGCTTCTAGTATTGTTCGATAATAACTTACAGAAATGTCATTGATATCCCCTCTTGCCGCAGTATTATCTGCCATGGCGATTGTACTGGGTCTCCTCTTCTTCCCCAACATGACGCCGCAGCCCACCTTACACCCACGGGTTGGTTGGAGAAAAGAGAAGGCGTCGACGTTGCGCGCTGCGCTGCGCTCATGCTACAAGTTGAACGATTGGGCACTTGAGGGTTACAATGCAGTAAAGAGCCGCGCCCCCAGTGATATTACGACACTCACCAGCTAATCCACAAATTCTATAGTATGCTAAATTGAATATTCCCTACGTACTCCCCAGCTTTGATCGGGGGCCAATTACGATTATTCCAGCGCGCCTGATGAGAAGGCTATACACCCTGCCGGACACTGACTTGGACATACGGATGACCCAGCAGGAAACCAACCAGACGAGATGGGTTGCCTGGGACAAGAAGCCCGCCGAGGATACGTTTGTGTGGGATGTACTGCGCAAGCAGATTACCCGGAACCTGAGACAACTTACACCAATTGTCGCATCTGAAATTGAGCTAAGCTTTAATCGCTGGTGGGGGACGGACAAGGAGTGGAAGTCGATCGACATCTGGGATTCCTGCTGGAAAATAGTGACTGGTGGAATCAACACTACACTTTGTGGTAGCCCGCTTTGTGTGTTTCTCTTCTCCAAGCAAAGAAATCTTCTGACATTCTCTCCAGGCCGCGATGCGGAGTTCTTGCAGAGCTGTCAGAACCATTCGCTGGTTCTTGTGGCGGGCGCGATGGCGATCAACGGTGCCCCGAGACTGCTGCAGCCTATTATAGGGAGCCTCGTCTGGTTTGTGTGCGCTATTCTCTTCAACACAACCATGAAGAGGTCTAAAGCAGTGGTGCAAGAGAGACTGGAGAAGACTGCGATGTTACGTGCTGAACCAGCCTACGACTGGAAACCTCCGGTAAGATACCCGGCTCAGTCGTTGTTTGCTGTTAGACTAACTTTTCTCGATGCAGCAAGATGCCATTCAGTGGATTATCGATGACTTGTATGCTTCGGATAATCTGACGCAGTTGAATGCAAAGACCATCTGCTTCCGCCTGCTTCTCCTGAACGATGTCTCCATACCTTCAACCTCATTTTCAGTGCAGACATTGCTGCTCAACTTGTTTGCCGCTGATCCTGCCCTTGGCTTCCTCGAAGCATTGCGCGAAGAGTGCCAGACTGTGTACACAGAGTCAGGCGGAGTATGGACCTATGACGCGCTCAAAAAGTTGAAAATCACCGAGTCTGCAATTCGAGAGTCTTTGAGGCTGTCACCGGTTGGGGGGATTGGCTTACATCGAACTGTAATTTCAACTCCTTTTACCTATCCCTGCATTCCACCAATTTGTCTCGAGCCAATTCTTTGCGATGAAATGCTGCGTTCTAGGCTAATAGAGAACAAACTCCAGGTCGTCAACCCTAAAGGCATATCACTCCCCGACTACCGACTGAACCTCCCCCACGGGACAGTCATTGCTTCCCCGATAGAACCAATCCACTACGACGATGACATCTACCCGCACGCCAATGACTACAACGCATTTCGCTTCGCCGATCCCGAGGCGGTCCGAGCGATATTGGACAAATTGTCGTCGGAGCCGAATAGCAACATCAGCACTGGAGGGCCACGCAACAGAGAGTCCAAGAGTGCAGCCAGCACAACCAACATTGATGAAGCCTTCCTTGCGTTTGGCATTGGAAAGCATATATGTCCGGGGCGATTCTTTGTGATGGTTGAAATGAAGCTCATCTTAGCTATTATTCTGGTCCATTATGATGTCAAGCCGGTGAAGGTTAAGCCAAAGCTAGTAGATTGTTTATGGCTTAAGGTTCCTTGGAATAGTGGGACGTTGGTTGTACGGAGACGGTCTAATTAATAAGATAGCAGTGAGCAGAGTAGCTTGCTGCTTATAGACTTATATTGTCACTTATATTGGTGTATGCAATTCTTTATAATAATGCTGAATAGGCCAAAGCTCACAGACAGCCATCCCACCCGCCCGTAACTTCCGAATATGCTATGAATATGCTTTGAATATGATCTGAATATGGAACTCACACCATGTTCGCAAAACACAAGATTTTTTCCAAAACAGTCTACCTAGGTATATACGAAGTTAACACGGTATTCAGTAAGATATCATATTCGGCGAATGTAATATGAATACCATATTCAGAGCATATTTATAGCATATTTACAGCATATTTACTATATTAGAATTACGCTTATACAATCTATTTTAGAAGCCTTTTAAATCACTGTTATATTAATTCTGACTAAATTCCTAGGATAATCTAGACGTGTCCACTGGCAGATCAAAACAACGTGTAGTGGCAGGTCAAATCAACGCGTGGTAGTGTAGCAGGTCAAATCAATGTGTAGTGGCAGGTCAAAGCACTAAGTAAGTAAGTATACTGCCCAGGTGGCAGATCAAAATAATCAACCTTACAATTGTAATATCTAAGTCAACGCGCCCGCGGGCGTGAGCACCTGCCAGTAGACACTAACAGATCAACCTTGGAACGCGTAGACGCTTTACTATTGAATACGCTTTAAATATAGTATTCGACCAATATGGTATTCGTCGAATATGCTGTGAATATACTATAAATGTGGCTTGAACATGCTCTCAAGGTATTTTTTGTGTCGAATACCTAGGTATGCTTCGAATATTTTTTTTCTCGGCAATGGTGCCTGAGGCAATATTTGAATACGTTCTGAATTTGGTCTGAATCATTGGAGGATTTGGGTGAATATGCTCTGAATATGCTCGGAATATGGTAAGTGCCCCTAATACCATATTCAGAGCATATTCGGAAGTTACGGGTGGACGGGATGGAGCCCTGAGACTAAAACATCAAATGTCAATTACAGCTCTTGCGCGGTGCTCAAACAACTAGCTGACTATGTATGTACTACTCCCAATTCTTATTTCGGAACAGCGATAATGACTGACTGCATGTTCAAGTCATAGGGGAAAATATTCAGAATCTTCAACCCCGCTGCATCAAGCAAGTTATGCCACTCAGTCAAGGTCCGCTCTGCCCCTGCCAAAGCAGCTGTCATGAGAATGCTCTGACACGCTGCCTGCCAGGGAACATCACGGTCCGGAATAACAGCCTCGTCAATTATAAGGCGAGACTCAGGGCCCATAGCAGTGATAATCACCTTCAATGCTTCCACACATCTCTCATCCTGCCAGAGATGCATAACATACCGCAAGTAATAGAATTTCGCACCCCGGATCGGCTGCGGTGTGAAGCAGTCGTATTCCATAAACTCAATGCCAGCGGGTGCCTTTGCACCCACATGAATTAGAGTCTCTGCAATCTCCTGCACGATGACCCGGCCTTTGACGTGCGGGAGCTTCTTCCTGAAAGCGACGGACTGGGCTCCTGTGCCACCGCCCACGTCCACCAAGAGCACCTTTTCCACATGCGGATCATTGCTAAATGAGCCGATTTCGGCTTCAATGGGGAATGCGTCAACCCACTCACAGTTCGGCCGTAGGGCAAGGAACTGGAAGAGATTCCCATAATGCTCGGGGTGCCCAGTCATCCATTCAAACCCGCCGAGCTCCGTGTTGAATGCTCTCTGGAAAACGGTGTCATGGGTAGATGTGATAGCAGGGTTGTTTCGCTCGCTCAGGAATCCCGGGATGGCAGAGGCAATTGGCCTGAGAATGTCGAAGCTAGCGTGAAGATCA
Organism: Penicillium sp. PF1803; assembly: GCA_023626575.1. Taxonomy (NCBI): domain Eukaryota; kingdom Fungi; phylum Ascomycota; class Eurotiomycetes; order Eurotiales; family Aspergillaceae; genus Penicillium; species Penicillium sp. PF1803. The sequence goes on from JAMAGZ010000193.1 coordinate 10,549, forward strand.
GTATTGTACATTCATTCCTGATTATATATCCTATTCTTACATGTAGGTCACTGCGCCGGAGGTATTTGGTCCAGCTAGGAGTGTGGTAAACCGGTTTGCTGCAAATCCTTTGGCGCCCTCTTCCTTTATCATGCCGAACGATGCTTGGCCGCGTAAGATGCGCTCTAAGCCAGACAACTCCGTCAGTAGCCATTCAAACCACTGGCAGCAGGATGATAATAAAGAAAGCAAATAGGACACTCTACCTAGCAAATATGGTGCCACTCCAGTCTTCTCGATAAGCTCGGGCAGGCTGTGAGAGCGTTCATTCAGAGCATGGAAAATGCCTTGGTCGACGCCTACTTTCACCAAAGCCAACCGGAGAGGCTGTTGAATTTCTCACATAGTTAGAGGTTTTATTCTCTTTCCATACTTTGAAGTGGCGAGGGTGTGGGGACAACATGACTTGCATCTGACTCACCCCGGCTGCCAGCTTCAGGATTTTCTCCCAGTCTGTGTCAAAGGACGCTAGAAGAACACTAAGCTCGTGGTTGATCTTTCCACGGCCCGCCTCGTCCGTGTTAGCGTGCAGCTTTTGGATTTCCTGAGCAATAGCTTCCATCTTGAAACTTGGTGACAAGCGGAGTCTTCAAGCATGCGCTCTGCGATGTTGAAAAGGTAGCGGTGATGAGGGCAGGTGTTATCTTCGGCTTAAGAACAATTGTCTACACTGTAGGCAGGGTGGTGATCGTCCAGCGACAGCACTACCCGGTTACTTATTTTTCGACGTGTTTGTTCCTGTGCTTTTGGCATTCGTCAACAGTCTAGGTGATTTTGCATTTCCCTGCTTTTTGATTAGTCCCACCTGCGCCACTAAGGTAGGGGATTAATATATTGCATTCGCACATACCTATTGTGTGTTGTGCCACGAGGTATCATAATGCGGAGGGTAGGGTCGCATACTGATGACCCTCACCACTGGAGGATCACCCGCCAAGTGACCTTTACGACCCGCAACAGTCTAGGTGAGTTTGCATTTCCCTGCTTTTTGATTAGTCCCACCTGCACCACTAAGGCAGTGGATTATTATATTACATTCGCACATACCTATTGTATGTTGTGCTACTACACTAGTGTAGGTGTCATAATGCGGAGGGTAGAGTCGCATACTGACGACCCTCACCGCTGGAGGATCACCCGCCAAGCGACCCTTCACATATGACCCGTATATGCGCTTTCCCTAATTGAGATGGATAAATCTGCTGACAAAGATTCATAAATTCCTGTACTGTAACTATGTATCTGATACCTGTTTTGTATGTGACGGTATGTCTGAAACTACATAATCCTAATCGAATATCGAAAAATGCGTTTACACTACGAGGGGCAATCGCTGCCAACTTCGCCATATCGCAATTTTATTCTAAGTACCCTCACCGCTACTACCTAGGTAATGGTGCCCTCCTGTCGGCCAATTATATCCACTGCATCTTCATCACATATAATTACTATACTTCCATATATACTGCAATTACTATGCCCTCATACCTAGGTACAGCCCTGAACTTAAAGGACGCAGTTAGTAGAACAGTCAAATCTATCTAGGTATAATGGCTAACTTAAAGGCGCAGTAGCTCTGGTAAATAAAAAAAAATAAATAGAACATGTGGACTACTAGTAATTCTGAGTTCGAGTCGGAGCTATTATATATATCTACTACTGGTATAGATCTAACTTGAACCTTCTACGTGTTTAAGTTAATGTGAAACTTGAAGATTACACTAGTGTAACTTAACATGAACTTCAAGTTGAACTTCCAAGGTTGATAATATACTAATCTTAGAACCTTGGAATATGAAGGTTTGAATCTTAGAACTTAAAGCTCTACTATACTGTAGTGACTTACTCTAGGGCTAAGACTCGGAGTCTTATTGTAGTAGACCTCAGGAGTACCTAGGTATACTTTCAAGTTCTAAGGTTTACTATATCCATGGATCGTCTTGAAGACGTCGTAAACAGATAAAGCGCGCGGCCCCGTGGATTATGTATAGTTAGTATACGCGAGCGAGAAGGGTATGTATTACTTCCTATAATAGGATATCAGAGAGTTGTAGAGAGGAGAGTTTGAAGTTTGAAATCGATGGAGATGGCTAATTCTGCCTAGCAGAAAACTTGATTACTAACAAAAATTGTCGATATGGCGAGGTTGGCAGCGATCGCCCCCCGTAGTGTTGGCCTAAACCGCGTTGGTCCTAGTGCAAGATTCCTCAAATAGGCGCGGATCACTACAAACAGATTCAACAACCTCCAACCTTCAACGGGACATTCGACTTCAGCTCAATTTGATTCTCCAGATGTTTCATACGGACGGTATTCAGCCCCGTCACATTAGAAATCACGGGCCTGGTACTGCGCCACCCAATCATCTTCTGCGCCAGAGGAGTCATGCTCTCAACAATAGGGCGCGGCACGGTCACATTTGTCTCATATGGCGCTAGCTGGCAGGTGCCCATACAGGTCAACAAAAGCCGCCGGTGATCCTGGTTGTCTGCATCGTGCGCGGCTCCACCATGCTTTGTGCTGCGATACATAACCAGTGCGTCTCCTGGTTGCAGGGCGGCACGCACCGCCTGATCATCCTTTGCTTTTTGTCCCTGTGGCCAGCGGTGACTGCCCAGGATGACCCGTGTGGCGCCGTTGGACTCAGTGAATTCTGTCACCGCCGTGATGATGCTGAAGACGGGAGCTGGTGCGTCGGGCCTAAGATACTGCAGGATGGGATGTGTACCATGGTCGTTGTGGATTTGCTGCGTCGGGTTGCCTGGCATCATCTCCATCGCCATTCCGTTCAACAACCAATAGTCACCGTGGGGCTCGAAGGCAACATTGCAGAGACTGTGAAGGATATCATTGTTGAGAATCTCATGTCGAAAGGTCGGGCAGGTGGCCGTGAGATCGTTCATCCATTTGGTTGTGGTAGGGACCGGCATCTGATAGAATTCTTGATTCATCTCGCCGCCCTTGGTCGCTTTGGAACGAACGTCCAACTCGCAATCAAATTTTTGAATGACTTCGCGGGGAAGAAACCCCTCAATAATGACTGCCCCGTCTTCTTCCACCACTTGCCACAAAACTTTTGGGTCGTGGTCGCGGGTGAACCGCTGAATTTGAGGCTTCATGACGTTTTCGGTGAGAGTCATGATGCTTAAGGGCTATTTCAAGCTGCAAAACGGTAACTAGAGCTCGGAAGCGACGAAAAATGGATGTAGACTTTCGCTGAAAAGGCTAGAATTTTGATGGCTGGGTGTAACTTTCTATACTAGGAGTGGCTATATCACTCGGGAATGACGCTGCTAATGAAGCATGGTCTTGCTTGAAATACCTACACTTTCCTGAAGCATGCTGGACTGGCGGTCAGGGTGACTGTTTGGCTCTCGAAACTCACGCATATCTGCTTCAAGATACCTACATCCTCCTGGCACTACTTGTTGGTGTCATGTGGCCGATCTTGAGGTCTCATTGTAGCGACTGTGCATAGATACTGCATAGCGTTGCACCTGTCCTATGCACGCTGGCCGATAGTCTAGATACGATCTTACCATGCGTCCTTCACTGGTAGCACAGCAGAAATAGAACCCAGGAAAGTTCACGCTACTCCAGACAGCAGAGGAATGAATTTTCTGGCTACCCACAAATGGGCCGAACGTAACCTATCCACAAGCCATCTGCCATCACGAACCAGCCACCCTCACGGAAACCATGAAGTGATGATGATAACTACAATTTGACAACTCACCAGCAACAATTTATTTGGGAGCCTTCATATGATCGTATTGTCTCACTCACTCTCTCCATACCTTCCTTTCCGTATATAATGTTCTAAGCTTTGAGATCGATCATATCATAGGTCGTGAGACTACGTAAATACCTAGATATGTGTTGGGCAACGATGCCAGTGCAGGTTTTGGTAAAACAGTGTAATATTTATCGACTTACAAATGAGCCGTGGTAGTAGTAACAAATTCTAATCGAAACGTACCTAATGAACGGATACCCACAAATATTGAAGTTGGTTGGAAACATCGATGGATCAACTGAAGGTTTTAAACCTATGAAGTTGTAAATCTACGCATGAATCCGAGCATTACATAGAAAAGTCATCATTGACCGGCGAAACATGCTTTGAAAGGTACATGAAGATAGATACTGCGGACGGAAACCCCCTTTGGATTCTTATTCCGTCAAGGGCATTGCCTCGGCAAGAATCTTCTGCTCATCCTTCTCAACTGCGTCCCACTCGTTCTCGACAATCTGCTTCCGCTCCGAACTTCGAATGACAACTGAAGCTTTGAAGGAAGGAACCTGATTGAAAGCCGATCCGCCCCCACGTGGCTGCATCAGCTCATCGAGGTCCAACTCAACCTTTTTGCCGTTTTCGTAAGCATTGCCGAAATTGAAGGCCCAGAACAGACGAGCGGTGTTGATGAACAGGTGATCACGAGCCAGATGTTGTCCGGGGCAGCCACGCAGCCCGAAACCGAAAATGACGTGGGGCAGATCGGGATTGTCAATCCATCGCTGAGGCCGGAAGGTAAAGGGATTATCGTATACATTCTCGTCGTGGTCCATAGCCCATTGGTTGAGAACAAGTGTAGCACCCTTGGGTATGAAGTATCCCTTGTATTCGATATCTCGGCTCACGGCACGTGGGGCCCCCAGAGGCGAGAAAGCGTGCCATCGCAGAGCCTCATATATGAAGGCCTGGACAAATGGGATCCGGTCCTTGTGCTCCCAGCCGGGGAGATTGTCCTTCCCCACGACCAGGTCAATCTCCTTTTGCAGCCGGGCCATTTCTTCAGGATGACAGATAGCGGCCAGCAGGATGATTCGCAGAATCTCGTATGGAGTTAGGGAAGCCTGATAGGTGGAGCCAATACAGAACGACAACTCTAGCTCCCCCATACCCTGAGCCTCAGGCCTTTTCGAGTATTCTTTGGCCCAGTTCCACGCCGGTGTGCTCAACCCGTCTCTGAAGCGACGCACGTAGATATTTGCCAGCCGCTCGCCCACGTCATCGAGCTGTTTCAGGAACTTATCGTAACCGGGGAAGTATTTCAAAACGGGGAAAAATTCGCGAAGCATGCCCGTGCCTTGGAACATAGACTCGGAAATGCCGCCCAGCTGAGCCACGGCTTGATCAATGTCGATGATCTCCGGCGTCTCCTCAGGAAATCTGTTCCCGTATGCGATACCAAGAAACAGACTGGCGGCCTGACGGCGCATGCACTGTGTGAAATCTTCATTATAGAGAAGGTCCCTGAGGAGTTGCTTGGACTCCAGGTCTTGAAGGCCCCTGTATCTCACGGCCATAGCCGGCTTCAAGACTGCGCCACGGAGTGCGCGATGCTTGAGCCACTTCTCTCCGTAAGGCAGAGCCGGGGTCGTGAAGCCGTATAAAGCCCGTTCGAGTACCAGAAGCTGGGGCCGGCTGCTGAAGACCGCATTGTTTTTCTCTAGGAAGTTTTTCACAACTTCGTGCGAACTGACGATGATTGTGATCATACCGCCATTGTTCACCGACATAATTGGGCCATAGCGATCGCTCCATTGCTTGTAGACTTCCCAGGCTTTCTCTCTTGGGGCCTGGTGAAGATTTCCAATGATGGGCAGGCCTCGGGGCCCAGGGGGAAGAGGTAGCTGGTATTTTGCGGGTCGCAACAGTAGATAGCCAACTGACAAAAGAGCTCCAACCAAAGCGAGACTCGCCAGCAAATGCTGCGCAGGTAGCTCCATGGGAAGTCGGCGATAGGTCTCGGACGCCATTGCAACAGGAAGAGAGTACGGCGTGCAGAAACCGGTGGCGTCCTGTACCTTTGTGTATAGTTATCCCAAGATCTGATCCATCTGATGACAAACAAATCCATCACGTCTCTCGACTCTTGCATATTGGGACCTCGATTCCGCATACATGCTCCTTGCTGCAAGGGGGAGTGACAAGGCAGCGGGACACTCGCGGCCTCGATTTCGACGTTACACAAAGGTCTCAATATCCTGCCGTATAACGTTTCTCCATGCACGGCTTCAATAATCACTTTTTGCTTATTTCGTTCTATCCGGTGACTAGGTCAACATTGCTGTGATGGACGAAGGCTTTCACTGATTAGGATTCCATGCAAGGAGATGTATTGAGTATTTTTCAATTAGTCGATACACAAAGACTCAGGACATCATTACTCCGTTCTCTTCGCCATGAGGATAAGTAGTTTAGATCACAGGAGAGAGATGGTGAACTATCGCAATCATCAGTTCAAGTCTCGCCCAAAATGACAGTCACCAAAGAAGCCCCCGAGGTGATGCCCTTCGAGGGTTTGACCGAAGAGATCAATCTCATGAGCGACAACGAGAGGGTCTGGTGGCAGAAGACAGGCTCCATGCTCTCGAGAGTGCTGTCTTCTGCCGACTACACCTGGAAGGAGCAGCACAAGCATCTGAAGTTCTATGCGCAGGTCCTTCTCCCCCATCTGGGGCCGTATCCGCAATCATTTCGAAGTTCCATCACCCGCAGCGGCCTCCCCTTCGAGCTGAGCATCAATTACCAGCAAAATGGAAAGCCTCTGGTGGTGCGGATCGGCTTCGAACCACTTAATGCTCTGTCAGGCACCCCGGATGACCCATTCAACCAGGCTCCCGCCGCGGAAGTCCTATCGTTGCTGGACCAGATGCACATTCCAGGCTTCGATAGCCAGATCTGGGATAGAGTCGTCGAGCATCATACGGTGAACCATACAGAGCGGGAGGCACTCCGGGACAGTGATCTGGGAGCTGGCTATATCCGATCTCAAACTGCGTACGGCTTCGACCTTCTGAGAGATGGTAACATTGCCGTGAAAGGCTACAGTTTTCCCGCCCTGAAATGCCAAATCACAGGACAGTCCATGGCCCAGATGATGACTGGATTGGTTGCGGATCTCGCACCTCTTGTTGACTGCTCGCAAGCATTTGCGACCGTTAACGAGTACTTACAGGACACTGGATACGATGAGAGGGCTTTCTTCTCATGGGACTTTGTTGAACCCGCCCGAACCCGCCTCAAGCTCTACACGGGCTCCAGCAGCGTGACGTGGGAGAAATTGGCCGAAGTCTGGACGCTCGGCAACCGGGTCCAAAATCCGACCGTGGCCCGAGGTTTGGAATACCTTCGTCAGCTGTTCGATCTCATCAAGCTCTCGGATGGTCAACGCGACATTGTTGTAGCCTTTGACGACCGCCAAGACTCATCCAAGGAGACGCCTTTGCTCTGGAATTATGAAATGCGAGCGGGCGATCCGACACCACTGACAAAGATTTATTTCCCCGTTCATGGCGAGAATGATCTGCAAGTAATCAATGGAGTGGCCGAATTCCTTTGCCAGATTGGTCTTAGTCACGGAAAAACCTATGTGGAGAAGGTCAAATCTTATTAGTATGTCATTTTTATCCCTGGGGCCTCACAGTGGACGAAGCTTGCACTAACAATATCCTTTGCAGTCCTGGAATCGATCTCAGCACGACCGAGCGTTTCACCTCGTGGGTTTCTTTCGCTTACACTGAGAAGACGGGTGTCTATTTGAGTACCTACTACCACTCCTCGACGGATAACCCGTGGAAGATGACGACTGAGGAGGATGGTCAGCTTTAGAATTGGTGATATTAGTCCGAGCTGGAACAAAGGCAGAACAGAGGCAAATATAACTAAAGATTTATGTCCTTGGGCAGTGTTATAACATCATATGATAGAAGGGTTTGTCTCACGGGAATGTAGACCAAATGGCACGTATGTTTCAAGAAAGATCAAATTAAGGCCCTTATTTTAGAGAAAGCTGTTTTCTTGTAATCATAAGATGCATAGATGGGTTTGGTGACCTGTTAATTATTTGGGATCGCAAGTCTGGAAAATTCGACATCTTTGCATAAACTTCTTGACCGAATTCTTGCTTCATTCGGTGGCCCAGTAATCTATGTCTTTATATTCCCCCTTTAACCCCATGGTATTTTGGCCACGATATCCAACAAGCAACGCCCAACTCGATACCAAGTACCACAATGAGACAGTAGCTAAAGATCATGTCTACTGGCTGTTGTACTCCATGCTATACTTGCCATCCCTGGGAATGTTATGAGGAACATACTCTTCGCCATCCTGGACCGCCTCTGCAGCCTTGACGAATTCCCGGTAGGCATACTCCTGGCAGTCATGGTCCAGGATCCAAGCCGGGTGCGGTGGCTTCACCATCGTCGGGTCCGTTCGCAGAGCTTTGAAATCGACATGGTTCATCACAAACTGCAGAACCGCCAAGCCACCTTGTTGCACAATCTGAGCTCGTTGGTGCCTAACTCAATTTTGCCAGAGGACCCGATATTAGCCAACAAATCTAATGAGAAATGATGGGGAATATGCTCAGATGTAATACCTTAACTTTTCCGTGACGGACAACGCCAGTGCAACGTCCTTTTTTCCCGCCAACTCTAGGCAAATAGCGAGTGTGGCGGCATCCTCGATGGCCTGTGTCCCACCCTGGCCGCTGGACGGCAACGCGGCGTGGGCTGCATCGCCGATAACGATCATTCGGCGCTTCGGAGACAACCAGGTTGCCAAGGGTGTTCGAATAGCCAAAGTCTCCGACACGAATCGGCCTTTCTTTGCTTTCCTCATAACGGTCTCGAGTTGGTCTCGGGCAGCCCAACCCTCCATGCAATGAAGAATTTGGTTGATGGTCCCGTCGATGTCTTTCGAAGGAGTACATGCGTCCTGTCGATGAAAGGCCCTGTGAATGAATTACTCCACAACAAGGAAAAGGGGATAGTACCACTTACCTTATGCGAGCAGTACCAAAAGAGCTCATTTTCTCTCTTTTTGGTCGTGATCCCAAAGTGGACTCCGGGGCCAAGCCATCCATAGACACAATCCTCGGCTTCAGCTTCTTCCTCGCCCAAGATCCAATTTAATTCTGAGTCTTGGGATGTCACACAAGCATCCAAATACCCTCGGGAGGCCGCATATCCAGTTCCCTTGAGTTCCATCTTCTGTCCAGTGATGATCAATCTACCCGAGCTGTGAATGCCTTCCGCACAAACGACGCAGTCCGCCGAGATCCGTTTCCCGTCGACCACAACCCCGGCCTCATCCTCGGTCTCCCAGTATCCCGTTACTTCAGAATTCAAAAAGATCGGGATACCGAGGCTTCGGGCATACTCGTGCATGGCGTACACCAGTTGCCCCCGGTTGACCGTATACCCTCGACCCTCGTTGTACCCGTGAAGTTCGAATGTCCCATAGGAATAGCCAGTGTAGTCAGAGACTTTGGCCTTGTTGGTTTGATACTCCAGCGGGCGGATCAATTCGTGGAAGGCACCATCGCCCCATTTCGCGCTCACTCGCGCGCCGTTGGATCCAATGCTGATACCGTCGCCTTCTGATGGGGGCGGAACGACGATTTTCGTAAGTAGATGGCATTCTTATCAGGAGTCCTTGTAGCCCCAGTGAATACGCTACTTACCTGTCCTTTTAAGGTCAGAATACTTTTCAAATACCATGACCTGATGGCCCTTGCCATGGCACTCGATAGCGGCACTCAAGCCAGCGATCCCCAGACCAACGATAATGATTACAATCCTGTTAGAACCGTTCGACTCTGCATTGTGGACAGTCATGGTCGATATAAGTGCTATTTTGGCAAGAAACTTAGGCCCGAGTAAGAGAATTTCTGAAAGTTGTAATGGAATCTAGTGAAGTGAATGCAGGTGGCGGGTTGATCTATGGAAAACTTCAAGAGTATTACTTCTGACACCCTTGGAATTGATAATAGGGGACCATGCTGCCGATACCGAGGTAAGGCCAGGGGGTTATTTGAAAATTGCAGGATAATACATAATATTTCAGTAACTTACTGCGATACTACCTTGCAGCACCCGAAATAATTGAAAGATGATGTGATTAGACTGGATATTAGGTATTCTGTGTGACTCTAGCTAGTGAACGAGCATTCCCATATGAGGGCTTGTACCAGGAATTTGCGCTGCAAAATTCCTCACCCCTTACCCACACCTGATCTAGATCCGCCATGCAAGTCCCCTACACGTACGCTGTCTTGAAGGTAGCCGAGCTATGAAGTGGAGTAGCCATCTGGCTCGTGTCCATTCGGGATGTGACATATGTCGTTCACCTGCGGCTGCAGCAGGGATCTGCACTGCAGAATCCCAAGCCTTTCCCCCCCCCCCATTTAACCTAGATCAGTCATGCAAGCCCTTTCACGCACGCTATTGCTATGGTGGCTGAGCTGTGAAGTGGAGTAGCCATCTGGCTCGTGTACTTCCAGGATGTGACACATCTTATTCAACTGCGGCACATACATACATCCCGTGTATTTCCAGTACCTACTTAGATACGCAAATTCGAGATAGGTCAAATGTTTCATCCCCTGATACTGATCATACTTTACCACGCTTGTCATTTTCTCTCAGACGGAGTAGAAATTGAAAGCAGCCAATTTTCAAGTGAACTACCTTCGCCATCCGTGAGAATTAGACCAAAAGCATCAGAAGGGGGCGTTTGGACAAAATGGTTAACCTTGATTTTGAGGTTGAGCCATGCCTCTTTCCCAGCCTATCTACTCATTCTGTCAATCAATCACACGTCAAGGCAATGGCCTACCAGCATGGTTTCGAATGGGAGGTAACAATCTCAGAGGACTCTGTCCTTCAGAATATCGTGCTCTCCTGGAATATTTTACTGGCTAAATATACGGATTCGACTACCATCACATTTGGCGTTATATCTGGCTCCGAGGGCAATAAATGTCACGATGATACGACCGTGGACGAGTATTGTACTTCCTTGAACCCAGAGAGCTGTTTGCCAACCGTGATTCCTCTGGCCATCAGGCGTCAATATCGGTTTCACGAGTGGAAGTACGACGCACGAATTAATACCTGCATTGCAAATGGTTCGCACAAAGCCTGGCTGGATCACTGGATTAATTCAGTAAGTCATACCAGTTGAAGAAAATATAACCTTGGTTGGATACGCTAACGTCTATTGACTCAGCCTAATCATGGGATTAAACTGATCCTGGTAGTAGAACAAGGGAGATGGCCATGCATGTCCTTGTATGGAAAACCATCATTCATCGAGGAGGGATCTGTTCGCTTGTTGCGTACGGCATTCCAGCATATTCTCGATTGTGTATTGGAGAACCCGATGGGACTGCTGAAGAACATCGAAGTAACTCCTAGTCACCACTATAAACGAATTCTCGATTGGAACTCACATATACCCAAAGAGCCATTGGCAGAATGCATCCATGACCTCATTCAGAGAAGATGCATGGAAACTCCAGATGCAGAAGCCATCTGCGCCTGGGATGGTACCATGTCCTATGCCGCCCTGGAACAGGAGTCAGCTAGGACCATGGAATGGCTGCAGCATCACGGGGTTGGACCCGAGACAATCGTCCCGCTGTTGTTCGAGAAAAGCAAATGGACAGTAGTGGCCGCGTTGGGGGTACTCAAAGCCGGAGCTGCGTTTGTCCTGCTCGAGACTTCGCATCCCATTGAACGACTTAAAAGCATCTGCCATGATATTGGGGCCTGTATCATTTTGACTTCCGCACTCTGCAAAGAAATCGGCTCGAATCTGGCCGATATCACAATGTCAGTCCCCTGCGATGTCGAGCGAAAGCTACCATGCGGTGACGGAAAGATGAAACCTTGTATTCGCGCTCAACCGAGAAATGCGGCGTACGTGGCTTATACGTCAGGATCGACAGGGAAGCCGAAGGGGGTTATCATCGAACATGCTTCGTTTTGCACCAATGCGATGGTCAGCTCCGAAGCTCAAAACCTGAACGGCTGCTCCAGAGTGCTACAATTCGCATCATATGCGTTCGATGTTAGTATCCATGAAACCTTGGTTCCTCTCATGCTTGGAGGCTGTGTTTGTATTCCCTCGGCGTCACAAAGGGTAAATAGTCTCCAAGAAGCGATTGTCCAGCTGCGTGTCAATTGGATGGAACTTACTCCCTCCGTAACTCGCCTTCTGAGTCCCCACAAAATCCCCAATGTCAAGACACTGGTCGTTGGGGGCGAGTCCATCTCGCCGGCAGAGCTCGCCCGCTGGGCAGGTCACATTCGTCTCAACGTGGCTTACGGTCCTGCGGAATGCACCGTGGTCTCTATGGTGCAATCGAATGTGACGAAACATGGCGATCCGTTATCTATCGGTCGGGGATGCGGGGGGTCCGTGTGGATCGTGGAGCCACAGAACCACAACGTGCTGGTACCAATCGGTGCGCCGGGTGAGCTTCTCATCGGAGGTCCCATTGTGGGCAGGGGTTACCTGAATCGGCCCGAGCAGACTGGCGCTGTCTTCATCCAAAACCCGCCGTGGCAAGCGGAAAAGAATTCGCGCTTCTACAAGACGGGCGATGTGGTGCGTCAGAATTCCGACGGCAGTGTCGTATTTCTAGGCCGCAAGGACACGCAAGTGAAATTGCGAGGCCAGCGTATTGAACTGGGGGAGATCGAATATCAGGCCTCGGGCTTCTTTCCTGGTGCTGCGGTGGCTGTGGAGGTTGGCAAGCTTTACCATGGCCATCCGGCTCTAGTTCTGTTTGTGGAATGGAAGTCGTTGGAGAATAGAAAAAGATGCAGTGGGACAAATTGTTGCCGGACCGTCCAAAATGACAAAACTCATTTTATGTCCAATGCGCAGCGGGCCAAGGCAGGGCTCTCGCAGATATTGCCTTCCTATATGGTCCCCGATGTTATAGTTCCCTTGTGTACTATCCCTCTTTCACATTCAGCCAAAGTGGACCGGAAGGCTTTGCGAGCCATGATACCCCGCTGGTCCAAGGACGAAGTGAAAATATACCAGGTCACAGCGAACTCCACCAGCTGTGGCCGAAACCCACATCATGCTGGGCAGAAATACGATGAAATGGTTCGAATGGTTGCTCGTGTACTATCGCTTGATCCGAGCGAGGTTAGGGAGCATGATAACTTCTTCCAGTTGGGTGGTGATTCGCTGTCCGCCATCATGCTTTCTAGGGAGATAGACACCATTCCATTGCTCTCCCTAACAGTGGCGGATATTTTCCAAAGTGCTTCGATAGCCGAGCTTTTTCATCGCTCACAGAAGACGCCTCTGCCAGAGTCTATGCAGCCTGGCATACCTACGAATGTTTTGCCATTCTCCTTGTTGGACTCGATGAAGATCGACAACTACAGGCAACGTGCAGCAGAGCATTGCGGTGTAAGCCCATCTCAAATTGAGGATATATACCCATGCTCGCCGCTCCAGGCACGCCTCATGGCCAGAACTGCCCGTCAGCCAGGCGCATTTCAAGGGCATTTCAACTTTCGCTTGTCCCCCGACACCGATTGGGAGCGGCTGCACTGGGCTTGGAACAAAGCTGCCGATTTCCTCCCTATTTTGCGCACTAGAATTATCAATACGTGGCAACTGGCTGGCGGCAATCCTCTTCAGGTAGTCGTTCGCGACAAAGACATCGAGTGGGTCGAAGTAGCAGCAAGCGAGAGCGAACCAAAGAATCTCATGTCATTCGGTTCTCCCCTGATTTATTGTGTTGCAGTGCGTGCTAAGCACAGTCCCGTCCTGACCCTCAATATTCACCACGCATTATTCGACTTGGTCGTATTCCAGCAGATTCTCGAGGCAGTGGAAGCCGCATACCAGGGCAAACCCCTTGTCTGGCGACCGTTTTCGCCGTTCATAAAATACGTTCAAGACCTGAACAGATCTCAAGCAAATGATTTCTGGAAACGGGAATTCACTGGTCTCCGGGCAGTTCCATTTCCCGCGGACATTACCCCTGGAAGGTCAAATCTTGATGCCATCCGCTGGACTCGCAAAAGCTTTCGTCTCGGCCATCAGAATGAAGCAGGAATCACATTATCTTCCTTGATCCGTCTTGCATGGGCCATGGTGCTCTCGCAGTATACCGGCTCTCCTGACGTGGTGTTCGGTACCACTGTCATGGGCCGCAATATGCCTGGCACTGCAGATGTCGGTGGGCCCACCATCGCTACGTATCCCCTCCGCATTACTCTCCGGGACGAAGAAAGTATCAAAGAAGCACTACAGAGGGTTCAGAACCATGGCATTGCCATAGCCCCTTTCGAACAGTCTGGTATTCAACATATCCGACACTCTAGCCCCGAGTCCGCCATCGCCTGCAGTTTCCGAAACATGCTAGTCATTCAGCCGTCGTCGGATAACAGCCTCCTGGCCAAGCGGGACTTGTCACCATTGTTGGTATTGGAGGAAGGTGGGTCTTGGAAGCAGAAGTCGTATGTGAATTTCAGCACCCAGGCGTTGAATGTTGTGTGCGAGCCGGGCGCCGGTCATTTAGACGTGACAGCGTATTTCGACCAAAGTATCCTGTCGTCACAAGAGGTAGAAGAAATGCTTACCTGCATGGATCGTCTACTCCAGCTCGTCTTGCAACACCCTGATGCCTCAACGAGGACAATTCTTTCTCAAAGCCAGTCTCCTGATGGAGATTTGGATCGCTATGAGGACCGCACATCATTGGCAAGATTGGAACAAGCGGCTTGCCAGTATCTGGGAAACGGGGTCCGGGTGGCCGCAGTGTGGATTATCCCCATGGAATCCCATGTCCCCAAACTGGCGCTTTTTGTCGGTGCCATGAGTTTGAATACCGTATCAGACGGTAGATGGATACTGGCGGGTGTGAAAGAGCCTCTACGTGCTCGCCTGGTTCAGATGATGCATGAGTTTCAAAACAATCCGCTCAGAAGAGCGGTTCCATTCTGCTGCATTCCCGTGCCATTGCAGTATAGACCGTCCATGCCTGGTCTCTTTCTTGACCGGGCTCGTGCACAAGAGGCTGCGTCGAAACTCACGTTGAAGACGTTGACATCATGGCAACATACCGGAGATTCTGGTTTCGAGGAGCCCTTGTTGCTTCTTGAGGCGACTTTGAGACGGGCTTTAGCTACAGTGCTATCTCTGGAGCCTGAGGAAATTGGGGTCAACGACGATCTGGTTTCCCTAGGATGTGATTCACTTGTCGCCATGCAGTTTGCCGCTCAGTGTGACCGACAAAACTTGAGGTTAACGATCTCAGAAATCTTCCAGGCAAGCTCGTTAAGATGCCTTGCGTCGACGCTGAATAGTCGTCCGTCCGGTGACCCCACACCGGCATTGGAAGCTTTTGCGTTGCTAAAGCCGATATACGGGGACCGAGAGTCATTTGAGCAAGATATCCAAAGGTCTGTCGACGGGTGGAATATCGAAGAATCAATTGACGCATTCCCATGCACCACCGCCCACCTCGGGCTTCTTTCTGGACTTGGCACCTGTCAATCCCATACGATCTGGGAGATCGGGAGTCTTGACAAGCAGATCGATCTTGTAAGCTTAGCCAAAGCTTGGCTGAAGCTCGTGAATCGCCATGCAGCACTTCGAACCCTTCTCCTTCCCAGTCGTTCAAACCCGTCTGAGTGGTTTCACGTAGTGCTGAACTCATCTCCCGTCAGTGTAAAAGTGGTAACCAAGTTGAAGAATGCCAGGCTTTTGAAGGTTGCTAGGAAGCCTCTTCTATTGAGAGATGGTCTAGGGGGTCTTCCTTACAGGTTCGCAATCTATCAAAGTACCACGGGAAGGACTCTCTGCAAGCTGGAGGGCAGGTATGCCTTCCTCGATGCATTCTCAGTGCTAGTCCTCATGAAGGAGCTTCGACGTATTCTTGATTGTCTTCCGACTTCTGATCCATTGCTGCCCTCCTACTCTTCATGGGTTGCTTATTTGCGTCGATGGAGTGAAGATCCGTTGCACCTACAATTCTGGGATCGATACCTCGCTGGCATCCAGCCTTGTATTCTACGCGCATCTCGAAATCACCACCATCACCAGTACGAAGGCCGCCAGCATCACGGAGCCAGTGAAACCAATGGAAACTACCCTCGCTTGATAAAATCACACCGCCAAATTGTAGTACAAGATACCGTCGCCTTACGCAAGTATTGTGATCAACGGGAACTTACCATAACCAACATCCTCCAGGTAGCCTGGGCGCTTACGCTGAAGGAGCAAATTGGGATAGAGGACATCTGCTTTGGAGCGCTGGTTTCGGGCCGCGATGTGCCCATGGATCATGTTGGTAATATCGTTGGATCGCTCTTCAATGTCCTCGCGTGTCGCATTCAGATGCCGGCCACCGATAGCGTCAGCTCCGTTCTTCGGGGAAACCAACAGATGATGCGTGAACGAACTGCGCACCAATTTTGCTCCCTAAAGGAGGTGACACGGCTAGTGCTCAAGGCCGGGCCTGAGGCCTCGTCATTATTCAACACCTGTCTGTCGGTCGAGCAGCCGCTGTCGGATGAGGCTGAAACAGGTAAGGGGTTTAGAGCGCTCGAAACTGTGGAAGAAACTGAGGTAAGAGACGGGAGACTCGTTATGTCTCCTTTTATTTGCACAGGCTGACATCCTTTGCTAATTGTGTTTCAGTACGACTTGATTGTTGCTGCCACTGTATTCCCGGGCAGGATCGAGGCCAACATAATGTATTGGTCTTACTTTTGCGATTCAGCCCGTGCTGCTACAGTTGCGGAGACATTTGCCCAGTCGATTGAACGTATCATTTTATGTGCGTAGTGTGAGGAGCTAGAATCCCATGTGATGGCTGGTATGCTTCTTAGCGAATAGGAGTAACGAAATCAACAGTTGAAAAATGAATGTATCATGTACCTACCTAGGTACGATTGATTGAAGAAAAGAACTTAGAAGTAACTTTAACATTTGAACTTCACAGTAAAATATACGGTTAAGTGAAAATTTATAGAACTAGACCTCTGCTGCTGTGACACTTGCTGATTCCTAAACTCTAGGGCAGCTATATCGACGGAAAACTAAGCATACAGAAAGGAAGGAAAAAGAAGACTCTGTGTAAGAGCTCGCTACGGCTTCCTTTACAAGTGTTTACAGCATGTAAGCCCTTTGGCGGTGCCTAATTAGGAAAGTATAATAATGAAGAGATATTTTATTATAGATAATTAAAGGGCTTAGAGCTTTAAGGTCTTATAATTATACTAGAATAATTATTATTGATTGATTGATGTTTTATTACGCCCGGAGGTGCTAACCTAGAGGGCTCTAGTGTCCACGGTTCCACATATTAACTAGTTACACTGCGAATTTCCTGCTTTTAGTAGAATAACTATAAACAAGCTTCTACTAGTAATTAGTACAAAGCAGTCGGAGCTCCCTTTCGGTGATAGAGAAACAGCGGAACGCAGAAAATATGATTGAAGATCTCCCCAGCGAGCTCCTGGAAAATGTTGCGGAGTGGGTAGGTCTATTTTTGCGAACCTTGAGGACTTTGCTGACACCCTTAGTTACCACCGCTTGCTCTTCGATCCCTGAGCCACGTCTCCTCGAAGCTCTATCGTGCTCTGGTCCCTCGAATTTACCGTGTGGTTGTGTTTCGTGCTGCGAGTGAATGGGCCTTAAACGTGCTTAACATCGATGATTTCTTCATCTAACACTCCTAAACCACCAGTCACCTTCTTCACACCCGCCACTTGAAAATCGATGCCCCGATCCATCTTACTCGGTTCAATCGCTGCGCCGCATTCAACATCTTTCGGGCAGTCGGATTGGCCGCTGATCCTTTCTCAAGCATTGGCACTTCCGACGACGCCAGGGCTCATCGGCAGTTCTTGGAAGATATTGGAGATCAACTTCACTTGGTCTTCGTACGCCTCAGCCCTAATCTCCTTTGGTCATTCACGTGCGTATCAGGCCATCCCGCAACATGGATTCTCTTCGCCGTGCAGCGTATAGCTTAGCTGCCGCGTGAATGATTTGACACGGCCTTCTTGTATCAGATAGGGCCAATAGGATCTTGCCCTCTTGATTGGCTAGATTCTGCGTCTTTGCAGAGCGAATAGGTGGCATAATAGGCGGTTGAAGTTGGTGTGTAGGTAGAAAGACGCGATTTTGAAGGGGGTGGCCCGCTCGGCCGTGTGGCCCGCTCGCTAACGTAGTTCCCGCCCGAGCGGATAACCCGGTCGAGCGGATAACCTACCCCCATTACACAACTTCAAAATCGATTAACTCAACCAACACCTATTAATTTAACTAGATAACACGATTTTTACATGAAGTAATCCTGTGGCTAATTTGGCCACATCCACTGCAGGTAGGCGGAGCCCTTATGGCCGGTTGAATTGGCTGAATAGGCAATTCGACCTCCGCATGCGAATCGACCCTATCTTCTTCTACCGGCTGATTCACCTGCTTAGCGAGCTGTAGGGCTTCTTCGACGGTTAAACCCTCTTCGCAGGGTATCTGCCTAGTAGACCGACTGCGTTTTTGACGTTTCTTCTCATTGGATGCGCGGTAATTGGCGTTCTCCTCTGCCAGTAAAGCACCGCTATGTAGCGCTAGATAGCACCCCTTGATCATCTGGTCTAAGATCTCTTTCGATGGGCTTGGAGGGCTATTTGACCGCCGCTTTAGTAGATCTTTTAATATAGAAGCTTGCTTGAATAGCTGAGCGGCGGTTCTAGGCGTTTGTGGTATGAATTCGCTAGATCTGCTGTTTGGCCGGCTGCTTGGTGGTGACGGAGTGCGTAGAGAGATATTAAGCTTGTTAAGCACTCTCTCGGGGTCTAATGGCACTAGACCACTAGCTGCGAAGCTGTTTTTGATGGTAGGATTAAGTGATTGGAAGGCTTCTAGCCGCGCGTGTTGGTAGTCCACTAAGAAATCGTGCTTATCGATGTGGTTATATCCTCCACGCGCAAGATCGCTAACGAACCGACCGTATGCGCGCTTAAGCACTGCAAAACAGCTAACATCTAGTGGCTGTAGTAGATGTGATGAATGCGTAGGCATATATAGAGGGATGATGTTGTTTTCTATGCAGATTCGGTCGAATTGGGGTGTAAGATGGCTACCATGGCCATTAAGAATTAATAGCCGAAACCGACCTCGTATACGCGAATTCGTGTGTGGGATAAAGTGCTTCTCTAGCCAGCGTAGGCCAATCTCATCGGTAGTCCAGCTATTATTTGAGACCTCGATTCGCTAGTCTTTCGGTAGGTTTTCGTTAAACCATCCTATAATAGCCACTTTGCCTTTGAAGATTATACATGGCGGAAGTGAATAGCCATCTGCGCAGATTGCTTCGATCGTAGTAACCCATTCACGATTTCCTGGTTGTAGAAGAGATCTCCGACCATAGTATTCAGCCCTTATGACGACTTTCTGCGAAGATATAAGGCCCATTGCAAAGCCTATCTCATCAAAGTTGTAGATATCCTCCGGTTGTATACCGTTCTCGTTAATCACGCTTTGTACGGTCGCGAACCACTGCCGAATCGATTTCGGATCTTCGTTTAGTGCTCTTTGGTAATCGTATCTTCGTGAAAAGCGAGATTGAAGCTCTAGGCGGCGATTAATGAAGGATGAGGGCCAATTCTTGCCTACGGTAGGCGAAGGGTGACTACCGCGCGCGGCTAATAGGATATTGGCCATTTCTCCCACAGTAGCTGGCCTAGGCGCTGCACCACGCGAATCCATAGAGAGGATCCATTCAACAAGCGAATCCTCTTCTAATTGGGTCAATTTATGGCCATTTGGGCGTCTATCAACGCGTGAAGCTCGGCCATGTGAACGCGCGTATAGTGTAGCGTAGGGAATTCCATATAGCTTTGCTGCTGCATGAAGAGATTTGACACGATCGCTTTTGATATCGGATAGGGCTAAGAGGATTCTGCCCTCTTGGTTGGCCGATTTCTGCGAAGATTCAGTGCGAATTGGTGGCATGGTGGGTGGTTGAATTGGAAGGGATGGTAGGAAGACGCGTTTTTTGATGGGGTTATCCGCTCGACCGGGTTATCCGCTCGGGCGGGAACTACGTTAGTGCGAGCGTCTTAGTCATTAGGGACCTATATATCACCACGTACGTATAGACGTGCTTTAAATCGTATAAGGTAG
>JAMAGZ010000194.1:0-28472 GCA_023626575.1 Penicillium sp. PF1803
GGATCACTCTTGCTTCCGCCGGAGGGAGCGCCTGCATAGCCATTACGCCACTAGTTAGGCTGCAACAGGTTAATAGATTTTTGATTGATTGATTGATTGATTGACGGCCTTCCACTTCACTTATTTCTCACTATCGACACTTCCTCTGGCCGACACGCTTCTCCTTCTTGACACTCTCGCTGACGACGGTTTCTTCTCTTCACTTATTTTTCTCGTCAACACACTTTCTCTCATCAACACATTTCCGAGATCAACCCACTTCTCCTTCTCAACACTCTCGTCGTCGACGTCTTTCTGCTTCGCTCAGTTCTCCTTCCCGACAAACTCCCATCTGCAAGTGAGTGATGCACGCGAGCCATTAACCGAAAATTCTAGTATGAATTTCTTCCTCTTTTGAGCGACTAGCTAGATTACTTTCGGGATCTGTTGTCTTTTTCGTCGCAAGCTGACTTCGTGACACCCATACAGGCGACAACAGGCTATTGCGCTCTGACCCGGTTCCTAACAGATCACTCGTTGCTTCTCTATCGATTAGATCGATTGGATCTTCCTGGAAACCCAAGAGTCCCAGAATTCGGGTTGCAGCGGCCTCATTTCAGGTTGATCTTCCACGGATGTTGCAATCCCACATTCTCGTCGACGAAATGATTCAATTTGAGCAGCCCCAGATCTGAATATCCGCTGACTTGTCTTGATTCTCGCAGAAGCGTCAAAAAGCCATGGCGTTAGTCAAATTTGATCCAGCGGTCCTGAGGGAACCCTCAAGTCCTACCTTCCTTGACCTGCCCCTCGAGATTCGCGAACTAATCTATGACTTCGCTGGGCTCCTTAGGAACTGCGCCCTGGACCTGAATGTTTGGACGCCGGAGCAGCGCCAGCTGGCTGAGCAATGCATTCAAGGCCCTGCATGGAATATATGCGATTGTCTGGCCGACAGACACTATCCCGGACCTCGCGATTGTTTCCTCGCCGAATCCTACGTGCCCCTACCAGTTCAACTCCTTCGAGTTTCGAAGCAGGTCTCGGAAGAAACACGGAACTTTCTGTACTCTCGGAACAAATTCCAGATTTCTTCAGTGTTAACTGGGAGTTTGGACGCCCTAAGACAATTCAGCCCCGCGTCAATTTCGCTAATTCGATCTCTCCGTGTTAGCATTTATGGCACCAGTGTATATACTATTGAACCGTGACAAGATGTTGGCGGCTGTTGCTCACAACGGAATATAGTTACAATCAGCACTGGATTTACCCCCTAAAGCCACGTGAATGGCTTGTCAGTCAAAACCAGGAGTTCTTCTTCCACCTCAGTGAACATATCAGAGAATCCCGGCTCAAATTGTCTCTTCTCTGCGATGTCGAGAATCACGACCTGGCTATGAAATTCATGGAGCCTGTGCGAAGACTGCCGGTGCTGAGCCAAGTGGCGATACGGTTCGAAATTCCAGACAAAGCATACGTTGATGTTGCATCGGGGTTTGCCCTAAGCCATATCTTAGCTGACCACCTGACCGATGCAACCCGTTTGGTGCATCAGCGACCTGTCCCGGAGAAGCCATTTCGATTTAGGGATTCACCGACTGAATTTCAGCTTATGATACTCGAGCGAAGTGACTTGCTAGCGCCTAGAAGGCTTGCTTGGAACTCCCGGCGCGGCTTTCATCGTGATTCGAAGGAGAATGAGATCGATCGTTGCGGGACGTGCCGAGTTGTGCGGGAGAACCATGGATGGGAATTTCATGGAGCATGCCCGGGTACTCTGATTCGACACTGTGATTGCTGGAGATTTCCGATGACTTTGTTTCTGGTCAACCGAGCCATGTATCAACTGGCAATTAAGGTATTTTTTTTTTTTCGAAAAATCACTTTGATATCTTGACTGGCCTGCAGAACGGGTTTCCATACGGCGACTTTGGATCATTCTTGCTGCCCTCTCTTCATGCCAATGCTCTGCGCAGCTTACGAAAGATAACGATTCACATTCCACCAAGTATTTTCGAAGAGAAAAGAGACGAAAAGCTTGACGGAATTCTGGAAGAACTCGCACAGTTGTTACAAAAGAAAACAACATTGCAGCGACTACAGCTCAGTTTGGTATTCTACCTCCCGTCAGGCTGTGACCCCCTCCTACAAGACCAGAGCCAGACCGAGGGACAAGAAATTTCGGAGCAGACGGAGTCGGAGCAGAATGAGTCGGGGCAAGTTCGCCGCCCAAATTGGCAGCGTTTCAAGGGGTTTGCGGAGCTGCTGCGTCGCGTACGCAAAGAAGGCCTCATGGATCTATTTGTGAATATCAGAGCTTTCAACGGCTCGCTACCCGACCCAGTGGACAACTTTGCGGGTGAGGATGTTGAGGACATCCTCGAAAAGTACATTATGAGCGACCAGTACAATAGTACGGATCGCGGCAAGAAAATGCAACAGGTAACCGATGGCGGGGAGTATTAAGTTGGCCTTCCTCTGATCCCGTTGCAGTCATAGTGACAGACGACAGACTCAATGACATATTTCAAACAATTAAATTGATCCAACAAATCGTAGATGAAGATTTGAGATGTCGTAGTTGATCTCCTTACTGCTTATTTAGTATGAGATGTGTCGTCACTTTGAGTTTCAAACAGTTCTGTCTTTGTCACGGCTTGCGCTCTAGCATAGCCACCTAACCACCCGAGTTTATCTGTGTTGGTATCACCAGCTAGGTACTGTGTACACAGTTAAGTGGACAGCATGTATGCTCCAAAGCAAAGGTCAAATTGATTCATGTAGAAAGTTGTAGATTCTCAGTCTGGTTGGAAAACACCCCTGGATCCTACACGCTGGCCTTCGGCGGTCACAACACCAGAACCGCAGCCTAGCGCAAGAATGCGTGCACCAAGCAAGGGGTGATATCTTTCAGAGAAGGATATATCCCGACAATCTGCAAACATGCCTGCGATCGATACACGAAGAGGCTTGGTTACTGAGTGGGAATGATGTTGGGTAAGATTATGGGATTGGAACGGCTTCACTACACCACAATTGCCAATTATACAGCCAGGCCGGAGCCTCGGTAAAAGTAAAAATAAAAGTTGGGGAGTCTCGTGTGATGCAATTGTTATTGTGAAGCCCAAAGCCAAGGTAGAACGGCCGTGGACATCGAAGTAGCACGCGTTTCTCCAATTTGGAGCAAAATTCATCTCCGATTTGGAGATTTCCTTCCTAACTTGGCATGCTAGGACATGCCTACAACTACATGCCTCGGAAGTCTTGATCCTCGGTCTACGAACATCAAGTTTAAACAATTGAAGACTCTTTGCTTTTTAAACCCTGAGAATTCTAGATTATGTGGTCTCATCACTTCTCTCAGCCGTTCAAGCAACGCAGTTTGTTCCGTCCCTACTCTATTTCAGCTATCATGGAACCTGCACAGAACCTCAAGGCACGTCGCCGACAAGATTACCGTTACCACCTTGATTATCAAACAAGATGGTGAGTTCATATCTGGATACGGGGTTGAACGCATGAACTCAAGAATTCCCTAACCGGAGAGCATTATGTGGACGTTAAGGTGCGATAACGACATGTTCGATCACATGAACAAATCAGTCTACGGCTTCCTGTAAGGACCTTACTTGACATGAGAAACATCGTACCCCTCATCTAACGGAAATAATCAGAGCCGACTCGGTGATATATGCCTACCTCATTGAAAAATGCGGCTTCCATCCACCACCGCCGAGATGTATGGAGTCGCTGCGGACGCCCGTACCGAATTCTTCTCATCAATTGCATATCCTGCAATTGCAGAGCTAGGTATACGAGTGAATAAGCTTGGAAAATCCAGCGTGACATATGAAGCTGCCATTTTCGAGCGGGGCGTGGATGAAGTTAAAGCTGTGGCACTATCTGTCCACGTTTTTGTCGAACGCTCAACGGGCAGACCATCAAAGGAAGGTATGAGTGCAACTTTGAGACAGGCACTTGAGAAACTGTATGTGGAACAGAGAGCTGTCAAATTGTGATAAAGGGTATTTCTTGGTTTTCTAGACGACATATAGTCGACTAATCTGATGACGCCCGGGCCTGTAGATGGGAACAAGACATCGTCAGTAAGAATTCGTGGCCTTGAAGATATATGGTGAGAAATGTTAAACATTCACAGTCCCCGAGTCTCGTCTATTGTGTAGAATTATGTAATAAAGGCTACTAACTAGAAAAAGTTCGCTCTTCAGCCGCTTTTCTCCTCGTCAAGCTCTCCATTGATCCGCTGCTTTCCCTCTTCCTTCAGCTTTTCGTCATCATCGCGCTTCAGCCCAACTTGTGGCATAAGCCAGAACGCTAAGAAGAACGCTAATGCGGCTAATGCCGCGCCAATAATGAAGATGATCCGAAAGCCTTTTGTGTAAGCGGGAATCAACACGCTTCGGATTTGCTTGGCATCATCAGCCGAGAGACTGGAAAGATAAGTCTGTGGACTTGACAGGAGAGACCGCGATTGGGATTGACCGAGATCGAGGACCGAGATGGAAGATGAAACGACGTTGTTACTATAACTGTAAGCAGTCAGGACACCATGCATTTGATGTGCGAGCTCACATGATAGTGCCTGCAATCGCAAGGCCTAGTGTACCTCCGAGGTTTCGGACAAAACTGATCATAGTTAGGTAGTGGATCAATCACTACAACGAAGTCTGACCTACTTTCGGAATGAAGTGACAAGGGCCATATCTCGGCGCTCAACGCCTGCTTGCACCGCGATAAGAGACGGCTGCAAGGTGTTACCCACGCCAACACCGGTCAGAATACCGTATCCAATTTGTTTTCCTATACCAGAAGACTCATCCAGTGTCGAGAAAAGCCCGAGTCCAACTGCCCAGATCACCCAGCCGAATAGAATACATTCGCGGTAACGACCGACCCAGTGAACAACAAGACCAGAGAGAGTACTACTGACGGCTTGAAAAATTTTAGAGGGTCAGTCCAAGATCAGCGAAACGAGCGGAGAAGATGGTAACTTACTCTGCATCAACGTGATGGGAAGCAGCATTGCACCCGAGACAACTGTCGAATATCCGAAAACCAGCTGATAGAAGGTAGGGATATAGTACACCTGAACCAAAAAGTTCCATCCATTGACGAACATTGTCAAGCATGATCCGTTGACAATTCGGCTCGCAAATATGTGCATTGGCACCAACGGCACTCTTGCACCATTCCATTGCCATGCAATAAATGCAATCGAGATAACGAAACCGACGACCAAAGTCGCAACGACATGTGCTGAGTACCACTGGTACTCACCACCTCCCCAATTCAGTCCTAGTAGGAACACTGAAGTGCCTCCCAGAGCCAGCAGAGCACCGAAAAAGTCTACTGCTTTTAGTTTAAGTCGCCAATCACCCTCGACTTTCCTCAAGGGCATGAAAAATAGCAAAGATAAAGTTGTCACGGCTGTTAACGGCAGGTTCATACGGAATATCCATCGCCATGAGTCCTCTGAAATCGATGCTAGGGCACCGCCAATAACGGGACCAATGGCATTTGCAATAGCCACCACGGTGCCGAGGATACCCTGGAATTTACCTCGCTCACGCAAGGGAACAACATCACTCACGATCATCTGGGCAACCGTCATCAACCCCCCACCACCAACACCCGTCAATGCCCGGAAGACAATTAGCTGGGTGACTGTCTGTGAGAGCGAGGCTGCTAGTGAGCCGATAAAGAAAATGGCGAGGCCGACGAATAGGACTATCTTTCGCGACCAGATATCAGAAAGTTTGCCATAAATGAGCTGGAAGCATGTTGATGTTCTAGGATATAGAAATGATTGATTAGCCCCGTCGTCATACCTCGCAGATCTGAAGAATCATTCATGGCGGGTAACTCACACAAAGTAACCCCCCGAGATCCAAGATGTTTGATCACTGGCACCTAATGCATTTCCAATGATAAATAGAGACGACACGAGCATAGTCTGGTCCATCAGGGCCAGTAGATCGACGCTGGAGCATGCCAAAAAGATCTAACCGCGATTAGAGCTGAATTTCTTCCAAGGTCCCCTTGCCTTGTTAGGCAATCAACAGCTATTTCTCACATAGCCACGGAAAACCTTGATCTGATAGAGACTTACTGTGATGATCGTGCGTTTGGGCACATAATTTGTTTGTTCGTTGAAGACCACAAGGGTCCCATTTTTGTCTGCCACGTCGACATTAACGTCCGAGCCACTGGGGCTGGAATGGCCTGAGGTATTTTGAAGGACTCCGCTCATCGCATCTAAGACTGGCAACCGAAAAGCTTCACAAGTCGAGCCTCCAACAACAGAATCACCCTTGAAATAGACGAGTGCTAGAAGGTCCTTCAAAAAACCAGTTGAACTTGAGACCGAGGTAAAAGAAATTGTCCTGAGGGCAGCCGAATTGAATTATCAAATCAATTAGCCAAGCAACTGACCGTATTTTCGAGCGACAGTCATCATATGTCTGTCCATAAGATATTACTACTAAGCTTATTCGATCCCCGAATGTTCCCAGAAAGACAGAGATTGCCGGGAACAACCTTGACAGCCGCCGATCTGCAGCCGAAGAAGCGAAACTTGCTCAAACACTCTCAAGGTCCTTGAACTGTCTGCGCTAAACGTAACTAGCACCACATCTATACCATTATGGCATAATACGATGGTATAATTTTTCCAGAATATTGGAGAGTTTTGACCAGTCACAGTAGAGTTCGAGGACCTTGAGGCGCCATTAGAAAGTTAAAACTTTCCCAAAGGTCCTGGAAATCTGACAGCCAAGACAAGCGGACGGCAGACTTGCCTGGGATTGATATGCAGCACGAGCGCATTCACGAATATTTGAGGCCATTTTCTAGAAAGAGATGACCCATCAAAGTTCCCGAGAATGCGACGGCGGAGACGCTAGTGACGCGGTCGCTGTAGGCGATCCTGCCGTTTTCATAGTTCCTGATCCAGGATTCTTGACCTGATGCTATCCACTGGCGAAAGCCGATCAGGACCTCGGGGGTATTTTTCTCGGTTATGAGACATGAAGTATGTAATTGCAGAGCTCAAGAGGGCTAGCAGGATGAGATAGAGTTTGTCTTACCCGATATGTTCGTGATCAGTATCCTTGCCTGCCTCATTCATCGCAATCCACGGAGAGGCATTTTCGGCGGTTGCAGCGTTGTATTGACGGACTAGAACGACTGCTCCCCCAACTTCGTATATCCCATATCCGAGCATCTGTATACTTTGTTCACGTTGCCTGAAGATCTGCTCTAGTGGGTCTGCTCGGGCAAATCCCATGTTTTCCTCGTGGTTCCTACCTTCTGGGTGCCAAGCAGACGCAACGGGATAGCGAGGGGATTGATGTCGTTATAGAACTATATCTGCCAGGGAATTCCAGCACCTTGTCTTGCTTATAATCTGGGATAAAAGACTATTTCCTCTGTGTCCGTATTGGTATCATGCGCATTGGATCTCACAGCACGACGATCGACCGTCCACGAAACAATACAATGACCAACTCCAACGAGCGAAATGTATACTTCGGGCCTGACTCGCTGAAGAAGTACTTTGACCCAGATTGTCAGCCCCCATTACCTCTGGTTGAGCTGCCAGGGTATTTGAATCCATTTTATCAGGATGGCGTTCGAATTTATGCAAAGATGATGACCATGCACCCCGCCAACAACGTCAAGGCTATGCCAGGTGAGATGTGGTCAGGCACAGAGATACACCACTCGTTACTAACATGAGAGTAACATTGAATATGCTCGAGTCAAGCGTCGTCCCAAACCAAACAAAAACAATCATCGAATACAGCTCTGGATCAACGGTGATCTCGATGTCGATGATTGCCCGGGTTATGCATGGCGTGCAGGACACGCGGGCATTTCTGAGCAACAAGACCAGTGACGCTAAGCTGAAGTTGATGCAATTCTTCGGCTTAGATATCACACTCTTCGGCGGCCCGTCACAACCAGAGCCTCTCGATCACCGTGGCGGTATTCAGAATGCCCGCCGTATGGCCAAGGAAGCTGATGATATCGTCAACCCCAATCAATATGAGAACAACGATAACTGGCAGTCACATATGCGATGGACTGGCCCTCAGATCTTTCAGCAACTGCCCGAGATCAATGTACTCTGTGCCGGCATGGGCACTTCTGGCACTATGACCGGCCTTGGGACATACTTCAAGGGTGCCAAGCCCTCCGTCATGAGACTCGGGGTCTGTACAGCGGCAGGTGATAGAGTTCCTGGTCCCCGATCATATGCACTGATGCGCCCTGTTGAGTTCCCCTGGAAAGAAGCAGTGGATGAAATC
Organism: Penicillium sp. PF1803; assembly: GCA_023626575.1. Classification (NCBI taxonomy): domain Eukaryota; kingdom Fungi; phylum Ascomycota; class Eurotiomycetes; order Eurotiales; family Aspergillaceae; genus Penicillium; species Penicillium sp. PF1803. The sequence goes on from JAMAGZ010000194.1 coordinate 8,310, forward strand.
GAAGAAGTTGGCTCATCTGACTCGTACGGTTTGTCCCTGAAGCTGTGTCGCGAAGGACTGGTATGTGGTCCGTCATCCGGATTCAACCTGCAAGGTTTGTTCCAGATGCTGTCCAAGCGCAAAGCCGCGGGCACGATGTCAGAATTAACTGGTTCGGACGGGATTACGCACTGCGTCTTCATGTGCTGCGACCTGCCATACCAGTATATCAGCGAGTACTTCCAGAAGCTCGGAGCCGAGGAATTCCCGCCTATCCGCAACGAGGTAAGCTTCCCACGATCACTAAGGCGTCGTAGATTCCACCCCCCAAGATCCCCACTTGATCGTGGATCCCCATTCCTTCTAGATCAATTCCGCTAACAGTCTTTTGCTCAAACAGCGCCTGACTAAGGTTGATCTGCACCGGTACGATGAGGCCTGGGAGCGGGATGCTCTCGAAGTCCTCCCACAAGTCTACGGCTCTCCACGGCCCCTGGACCAGACTCCGCTCAGCGAGATCACGCTGAAGCCACTGCACCGAGTGCTCGACCTCCGCCAGCCCGCCGACTTCCAGGCCTGGCACCTCCCAGAGTCCACCAATCTACCGCTCTCCAGTGTCAAGCTCCACACGGGATCACCGTTTTCGGATCCAGCCGTGCTTGAGGCGCAGTGGGTGGAGCTGGAGCAGATCTTCGGGGACGAGCTCCTGATCCCAGATCTTGGTTCATATCACGTTCTAGTAGTATGCTATGATGGAGATACAGCACGCGTGGCTACCAGCGTGCTTCGGGCCAAGGGCCTTGATGCGGACAGTGTGCGTGGAGGCCACCATGCGCTGCGGGTGTACGGCATTGGGAGCGAGAGTGTAGAGCGCGGTGTGTCAGTATCGGCGGACTGTTCCGCAAGTAAGATGTCTATTGCGGCAACAGTTTCTGTCTCCGCGGTTCCCATTGACTATTGAAGCGCGTGTACGTTAGGGGATCTTTGTTCGTTGCTTTGCGCAGATGAGGATCGTCATCCTTTATGCAGTCAGCAATGGAGGCTTGGAACGGGTCATCCAAGGTGTCAGGACTGATGCAGAACGCTGAAGCTTGTGGCTGTTGACATGCCCTGAAACGAACGAAGTGAGAGGAAGGGAACAGAACCACCCCCGAGCGCTCCACCAAACTTGGCTGGAACTCCCACTGCCCTGAAACGAACGAAGTGAGAGGAAGGGAAAACGACCCGCACGTGACAAAAACCTATACATTTCGCGACTCGACAGACTGCCAAATGTCCATACAAATTTGTGGCAAATTGCGTCCAAATTCGCGGTGATTGGCTTGCTGTGCTTCTTGTTATTGGAGGTATCTCCTTCGATGTTATTCGAGGCTACTCTTACAGTGTTATTGGACGCAGCTCTTACCGGAAATGGCTCAATTTTGTAGTTCTCCGTTCTGATCCAATCCGTTATTTTGTTCGCTATACTCAGAGCTCGTGTTTTGGGCCGCCTCGATTCCAGAAAATCCTATCGGCTTCTGTTGTTGTCTTCCGTAACTTTAACTGCGCTATGACCGGTGCAGCCACAACGCCTCAGTCTACCACTAGGCCCGATATATTCGACTATTACTATATGAAAGAATCTTTCTTTGCTAATTCTCAGCTACGCTCTCTTAATCCGATGCCATGATCTCTCGTTCAATAAGGATTCTCTTTTCGCTACTTTCCCTTAAAATTCATGTTTAGCTAAGACTTAGATAACTTCCTCAGTGACGGATGACCTCTTTGGCCCGTTTAACGCGTGAGTACTTTTTGGGACACTTTGTCTGCATGTGATATGTTATGTACAATGTTTAGGTTATGAACCCAAGATCGTCGACATCATGACTGCTGTTTCCCAGGTCCACCACCGTCACTACGCCTATTACAATCATTTATTCGAGACTTCCTTGAAGCTTCCTCTCTGACTAGCTGTTGCTATTCAGACGTGGAGATCGGACAAATGGAAATCTAGTTCTTTATCTCCTTTTATATAGGCCTTGGAAGTATATCTGTATTTACACCCTTCTGTAGTAAAGTCTTCTTCCGTTGCACACTAGCTATATCGTTCTAGCATTTTTAACGCATTCTTATAACCCACCTTTTATATTGTGCACTCAATAAATAAATCTAATGATAATCCACTGCCGATTATGCTGCCTTTATCTTAGTTTGATTACTTTCAGAACTCCTTTCCAACAATTTCAACGGGACGTCATCCTAATTTGTTTTATAAGACATCTCTCCCGCTGCTGGCACCTACCGCCCCACGTGTATAACAGGCTCCTGAGCCACCCGTTATTGAAACCCCCTCTAGCTAAGCCGCACAATAACCTTATAGAACGAAGAGACCTCTACCGCGGCTGGCGCCCGCCGCGCCACAGGTGCAAGTACCTCCTTATCCCCTTATTATTAAACCTTCTTGCACCCAAACTGCGCAACAACCTCATGAAACGAAGAGATCTCTACCGCGGCTGGCGCCTGCCGCCCCACGGGTGTAAGGGGCTCCTAATCCACTTATCATTGAAACTTCCTATAGCCAGCAGGGGACCGGGTGCGACTAAAGTAGGCTATACCCTAAACGGAAAAAGCTAGCTCCTCTAGACCTAAATAGAATACATTATCTCGCAGAATAAGCCTTGACCCTATTACAATAAGACCTAGATAAACGTGTAGAAGCGTCAAATGCATTCCCCCCGCACTTGTCTCCTACACATATACGTTCGGCCGTGGCTCGATACGAGGAAGATATTGAGACTGCCGGCAAACGAGCTATGTGTTCCTATTATAGAAGACTCCTCCACATCACAGATATCCACGAGCTTAAGAAATAGGATGTTAGGCTGCGACTCCTACGCGGTAAACTTGACCTCTGCGGCTAACATGAGCACACCTGGAACTTGTGCTTGACCTGCCTAACTGCACTTTCTCAACAAACAATCCTAAAGTTTTCTGCTAAGAATCTTGTGAATGTGATATTGTGTTAACACTATCCTAGCGTTCTTAAGGATCTAACTCCTATTAAGGAATGTTTGATTGCGAAATGTCACCCAGTCGGTATTGTGTTAAAGCTGCGCCTAGGGGGACACTCATCACCTGTTAGCTATCGTGTAGTACAGGGTCACTTTATTGTTATACCATAGGACCCCGAACCACTCCTACATATTCTTCCAAGCCCTAACTTAAGTTTAGATAACTTAATTAAGGTTCTCTGGGTGGGAAACCATCCTCCGGCTAATGCAGACTTAAGGCCTTTCTTGCTTATACGAAAGTTCAAGGTGCTTGCCGCTCTCCAATATTTAGTGCAACATAACAAGGTCTATCAAGATATTGATATCAACTGCCCTATGATACACGACTGGGCTAATGAATTTATTCCGCCTGAGTTGCATGACAACATCATTTATCTTGATAAGCTTGATTCGGATGAGCGAGAGGGTTACACGATTAGCTTACGCAACGGCAACTACGAAAATAAGCTTCAAGCTACACAAGACGGCGGCTTTGATGCTAGGGAAAGTGAGCCTCTAACTACAGGCTTAGTGTCGACTGATATCAATAGTGAACGTCAGAATCCTAACAAGCGACTTCTGAATACTTTGCGAGAATTCGTCTCCGGCGGCTTCCAGCCGGGGAACGAGCACCCACCGCACCTAGCACAGCAAGACAATATACGAAATAGCACCTTATGTAATAGACGTAACGTACCAGTTATCCTTTATACTATGCGTGGCCAAATCTCCCTACTGGATCAATAGACTGACCCTCGCTACTTCACTGCCGCTTTTCTAACTTTATTTCCGATAGGGATTGGAGGCCATCTAGAGGACCGTCCTTTCCTGATATCTTTGGGTTCATTTATGGAATGGGCTCTGAGACACCACAGTAGAAGGTCCGTTCTTTCTAAGTGTGCCTATTTTCTTCAGTAACTTTTATAGGTTCGCTCGCCACAAAACCTTTATATACCTTATATACGACATGCTGCAGCTCCGGACTTCCTCACTAGGGAATGGACTTCTTATTCAACGGCAGAAATAGAAGTTAGTAACCGATGATATTGCTGATCTAACAGAGACTCAGCTACTTGATGCCCTAAGGGCCCTCGAATAGTATCGTAAGATTAAGGACCCACTTATCCGTCGACTTTTACACGATATAGAGAGTATTACGACTTATGTTCTAGGCTCCTTCGCACAAAAACTGAAACTTCGAGCTGAAATTCGCGGCCTAATTATCCGATATGGAATGCCCGCCTTTTAGATCACGATCAACCCCTCGGATTTGCGAAATCCTCTTGTTTTGATTTTAGCGGGGGTAGAATTTTCTGGAGACGTCTTTGCCGCCGTTAATGTAGCTATCTGTGAGGCTATAGCTACATCGAACCCTGTCGCTGTCGCCGAGTTCTTCCATCACATTTATAAAGCTATCTTTAATAGCCTTCTTGCGAGTAATACAGGACATGTTGGAATTCTTGGTGACGTTTCTAATCATTACGGTGTCGTGGAGACGAATAGCCGTGGTATGCTTCATTTGTATGCCCTAGTTTAGGTCCGGGGCAATCTTAGCTTTAAAACGCTGCGTAAGCGCGTCCTGGATGATGCGACCTTTGCTGCTAGCATGATTAGCTTCCTGGAAAAGATCATTATCTAAGGTGTAGATGAAAACGTCCCACTTGATTCCGAACTCAATCTCTCTCCTATAGCACCCTCGGCCCGTGATGTGTAATTAGACAGTGACTTCCATTTTAGACTGTCCTATGACAGCAACCTAGTGGCTCAGCGAAAGCAGGTGCATTTAAAGCACCACTTCGTAACCTGTTTTAAATATCGGGCTAATAATCCTGGTAAGAATTCCTGTCGCTTTGGTATGCCTAGAGACCTCGTGCCGTCCCTAAGAGTAGATTAACTAGGTGTGATTCACCTCGCCCGAAACAACGCCTAGATTAATCCTTAGAATCCTGTTATAGCCAGCTACCTCCGTTCAAATCATGATATATCGTGGATTCCTACGGTTGTAAAATCCTTATCACTGATCTACTACATTACTAACTACGCTGCTAAAGACGATATTTCTCTATGGCAGATGATCGCAAAAGCTGCCTTACTTAAGCAGTCGCTTAAGTAAGCAAAGATAGCGGATCATCTAACAGAAGCTGACCTACGCCTACGCGAAAAGGGTATGAATAACTTTGCCCTCCGATGCTTTAATACTCTTACACATAATCGCGAAATCAGTAGTGTTTAGGTTACTAGTACTCTGCTTCATCTCCTAAGCTACTACACCGTTAATTACAACTTTATTAGTGTCAATCTTTAGTGGCTAAGGCAGTATGTACGTATTATGACTTATCTAAAACAACTGTAGACTCAAAGTGTATCTAGTCCCTTAGGAGAGGAAGCCTACACGTATAAAGCTAGCGATATTACTCCTGTGAGCTTATTCAATAACTATAAATAGCGAGGAAGACACCTAGCCTCTTTCACATTTTTTAAATATTACATGCTAGTGCGAATGAGAGATAAACAAGGAACGACCGCCACCGACATTGATTTCGACACTATGCATCCGAGGTACACCACACATAGACAGCGTCTCGCTCAAAAGCCTGCACAAATAGCTACTGTTACTTTCAAGGGGCTGCTAACTCAGTTCTAAGCCGATGAAGATTCTATTTCCGGAGGGCATCCCGCCACGGAAGCTATTCTGAATGACGTCGCAGAGATTCTATTAAGCCTCTTTGTTCCGTGGCACGATTTATCTGCGATCCTAAGCCAGTTTACCACTCCGAAAAATATATACTCTACTATGTGGGCCATTATAGAACCCACTCTCTCACCGCATAATCGAGAATTCGCCGCGAATATTAAGCTTCTTCGGAAATCTAAAGAAGACTACTAAGCAGATACGAAGTTACGAACATCGGCTCGTCTAGACGACGATTTTTTCGACCGGCATATCGCCGATCTCGAGCAAGGAAGTTTTAATTCTAAGAGTGATAAGCATGATAAGGACTTCTATATTCAGACTGAAAACTTTACAGCGGAGACTCTAATCGCCGCCTATCACACCGTCAGATAATCCTAGAGCCGAGAGTTGACTATCACAGCGCACCGAATCCCAGCTTTACTCCAAGGAACAGCACAAGCACGAAATATGCTACACATTAACCCACGATAACTTCTTATTCCTACCTCCACTATCAATAATGCCTTGGGTGTCAGATTTCTTCCACCCTCCGTACTACAAAACTAGGAACGCCATCTTAAATACCTTACGAGCACAAAAGAGGATGCTTCCACCACTGAACAGCTAAACTCGTCCTTCTAGCTAGATGATTTCGATCAAGATGTTAAGGAGGGCCTCTTATAACCTATACTAGTAGACTTAGACGTATTCCACTCTCTACAGGATCGTCGGTTCTAGCTCGGTGAAAATCCGACAGCCGCCTCCCTAGTGTCATTAGTTAGCTAGGATATTCCCCTAAACAAGAAGCAACAATTCATCGTGATAAAGATATTAGCCGAAGCTTTAGCTTAGGTGGGCCATCCATATGACTCTTCTCGACGGAAGTAACTCCTACTCTGTATCACGGGAGAAGGCGGTACAGGGAAGTCCCAAATTCCCAGGGCCATTATCGCAGCCATAGACCTCCTCGGACGCAAAGATGAGATTATGCTGATGGCCCCCACCGGTGCGGCTGCAGAAACAATCGGCGGAAACACGTATCATACATGCCTAGGTATCTCTATCAATCGCCTACAAAAGGGTGCAATGGGCTCCCGTGTCAGATGACTTTGGGCACACAAAACTATTATGTTTATCGATGAAATAAGCATGTTGGACCTGACTATGCTTAGTGTGGTTAACAACCATTACATGATTACTCGATCACTAGATAGGTCCTCCCCTGACCTTTTCGGGGGCCTTCCCGTGGTTATTCTCATGGGAGACTTCTTCCAATTTCCCCCGGTACGAGGCCCCGCTCTGTGGAAAGAGCCAAGAGAGGGAAACGATAAAGATGCGAACGGCCAAATGATTTGGCATCGATTCAGAGAAGTCATCATCTTGGACGAACAGATGAGGTAATCAGAAGATCCTTCATTCTATGACCTTCTCACGCGAGCGCGGCAAGCAGCTCTCACACAACGCGATGTAGATCGTCTGAACACTAAAGCAATCAGTTCTCTTCTAGAACCTCGGATAGAATGTGTCACTGCCATCACTAAGCTTAACTCCATTCGACATCAGATAAATCGTATTCAAATAGAGCATTTTACAATAAGCCGATCTTAGCCTATTTGCATTTTTCCCGCCGACTATAGCCGCATCAAAACCACTACCCCAACCAGAACGCGGCTCCGAGCCGAAGACTTGCTCTAGCAACCTGACCAAGGGACAAAGATCCCATTCCCTGGTATCTTTCTCTATACCCGAGACATGCTAGCCGTGATCCTGACCAATATTTATTCACGTATTAGCTAAGTGAACGGGGCGATCGGAACGGTGGTAGGCATAGTTCTAGACCTAACAGGCAAGTTGTCTTTCTCCCGAAAATATTCACTGCTAACCTAAGCTTCCTAATCAGCTCAATTATTTGAAATCGACAACCTATATATGTTTTGCACTAAGCCACCTGCATGTCTTTTGCTGAAATTGAACCGACCGCAATCTACGGAATTCGACAATCTGGAGGTTTCTATAATGCCTGTCTTCCTAATAGAGCGATCTATCGCCTTGAAAGGATTCTCTGTACGAAGAAAACAGCTCCCAATATGCCTAGCATTCTGCCTCACCGACTACAAAGTCTAAGGCTCAACCCTCTCAGAAGCCGTCCTGGACCTTAAGAACGATCCCACTAGACGGGGCTAGGATGCTCACAGAAGATATTGCTCTATCTATGTCTAACTATCTAGACTTCGATCCTTTAACGGACTTCATCTCCTGCAGAAGATTTCTATGGAAGATATTGAATTTACACCTAACACACGACTACTATCTGAGATCAAACGACTCCAAAGTCTCTAAGAGGAAACTATCGCTAGCTAGAATTAGACTAACTTCTAGACTCGTTGAGAGATCCTGGGAAGTACTATATCGGATGTGTACACAAACAGACTCTAATAAAGCTTTCATTACGCTTACATCATTCGCTACTCTTTAGGAACGCAGGCCTTCCTATGTAATTTCCAGTCCGCCTTCTGATGATCTCTTCCACAGTATGCCACTACCTTACAACGCGCACACATCATCGCGCCTTCTCTTTTCCTATAGATCTTACAACACAGTATCTCCTCAGGCCCCCAGGTGAAATTGGTATAGCTTTCTTGAGCCGTTTCTGCCATTATATTCTGGATTTTCTGCCTGGTCTGCGTTTCACACCTCTCTTTCTCGCATATAGGATAGACAAATACTAAAACGAAAGGATCGTCTAGGTGTTCTAAGAAGGACATCGGAGTTTGCAAGATTCCGACCATAGCCAAGCCACAAGTTCCACAGTGAGAATTCGACGCCCGACGACAATCCTTCTTATGTGCTTTCATAACAGGCGTTATTGCACTGAGAAAGCTATTCATATATGCAGGGCTTCGCTGCAGGGATTGAGATTCGAGATGAAGTGACTAGGAATATTATGATAGTAGATAAGCTTATTACTTGTATTTTCGCGGATGAATTCAAAGCGAACTGATCGTGTTGCCATTTATCGGATTGGAGATCGAGACCCTTTCTTTGAAAGTGTTATTTGAAGTGGCCTAAGAAACTGAGTTCCGGAAAAATCCTGGTCTATATATCTTTTCCCTCACAAGGTTTCAACAAACTCTAGCCTTACCCATTTCGGAACATATAAACCCCCGATTCTAACGTACCTTATCGCTGTGCCCAATGAAGTTACTTTTCGGGCGCCAACCTTCGTTCCCAGTTTTCTTGTCGTTTCAGGGCATCGGCGTGCGGAGCTTGCGGAGCGCGCGTCACCAGTGCAGAAAATCGTGCCAAGCCTGCTGCTGGTTCGCTGCTCTCTCGCTCCCTTGGGTTTAGCGTTAGCGTTCACTTCTGGTTTAGCGTACACGTTTAGCGTTCACTTCTGGTGTCTCGTGCTTTTTATTCGATACCGTGCTCTTTACATACGTCTTTTGATGGGTTTGCCGTTGCCATGGTTGAGATAAATCATATTCTATTCCAACCATTGCTTCCTACGCTGGCACAAAACGAGACGAGTGAGATATTTTGGCCCGCACGGGGCACCTGTAGTCTGAACACTGGCGATGTAATCCTCGTTGGCGGAGGGCTACAACGCTGTGAGGGCTGCAGGCGGGCCTAAGTGACCCGGTGGGCCAAAAAAGGATGGTGGAGGGGCTGGTGGTACGGAAGATGAGACCGGGGTTGGATGACCGGTCTGGAATTGGCGGTTCTAGGCGTATAGCGTTATCGTTGGCGTCGTGAAGTAAAGGCGGAAGGCTTCGGAAGACCATCTTCCGAGGGCTTGAATGTAGTCGTTTCTCAAGCCTGCGTCGTGGGCGTGCTGTGCTGCGCCTTTTCTGAAACTATGACCCTTGAGCCCTGCTGTATCCTCGCCGGCGCGGTTAAGTTTAGTGATAACCGCGCGTTGGAAGGCAGATGAGGTGAAGTGGCCAGAGGAGAAGCTAAATAACGGAGCAGTCGTTGTTTGCGAGTCATGGAGGAAAAGCTTAGAAAGGCCCTCTACGGGGCAGGCTGCATTATTTATCGCTGCAAGAACAATATTAACACCTTCGTGGTTTCGGTCGGTCTTGCTTCTCTTTAAAGTAAGGAGGACGTGGTCTATAGTAGGGGAGAACCTGATATCCCCCCGGGTTAACTTAGTAGCAGCGAAGACTTAAGTGTTTCTAAGGTCGGCAGCGGAGTATATCAATTCCCCGACCCGAAGGAATCCGGCGAAGGCGACGCGGGCGGCCACGGTAAGGTTAAGGTCGTTTTTCTGGATATCTAAAAGCCGTAGCGGTTCGGAAGGGAGGTCTAAGATATTCCTCGAAAGTGTTATAATCGCGGCGCGTGAGATTAGGTTGCGAATCCGCTTTTAGCGTCGGGGTTATAGCCGGCGAGCGCTATCGACTATTCGGCGGAAATGCTTTACGTGGAGATCAAAAATCGTGTCGGGTAGACCATTGTCGATATGATACGCTCGGAGGGCGGAGAGCTCAGATATAGCTGAATCAGGCTTTACCGGTGGGGAGCTTCCGGCGCCTAGTAGGCGTTCGGTCAGCTAAGAGCAGATTACTAGGGCTATAGCTAGCCAAGGCTACACTCCAATAAGAGCGCAGCTACGGGCGTATGAGCGCTGCGCAGAGCGATATCCTCTTCTAGTCCCTTCTGCAAGGCCATTCCAGACCAGTTTTGCGTGGCCAGTATTTACGAAAATAGGCTGGCTAGAGAACCAGGCTAGCGGAGTAAGGGAAAGGAGCTCGTCCACTATGGGCAGATATTAGCGATGGTACTATAATCGGAACGGGATAGTGCATCAGCTAGTAGGTTTTCCGATAAAGGTAGCTAGTGTGGCTAGATATCGATATCGAGAGCGGCTACTATGCTAAGTAGCATAAGTAGTTGGCGATAGGCCGGCCCTCGGAGTGCCTGCTTAGATAAGCCATAAAATACGACGGCGCTGTCCGTGAAAGCGAGGACACGGTGATGAGCCTAATAGGGGCTATGTATAAGGAAAGCCTACAGGATTACGGAGACTTCCTTAATGTTAATATAGGCCACGTCGCCGCAGGCGGAGGAGGCGTCTATAATGGCTGTATAGGTGGAAGGCAGGTAAGGCGCTGCAGACATCTAGTCCCCGGCAGAGTCCCGTGAGGGCGTATAGAAGAAGAAGAGGCCTAGACCTGAGTCACACGCGTCTATGTAGAGGGCAACGAGGGGGCGGCTCTTCTCAAAGAAATGAATGCCGTTGAATAACGGGAGTATGTCCCTCCACCACGCGAGATCCTCGCGGCTATCATGGGATAGGCGGCGGACGGAGCGCTGGTGAGGCGGGAATAATGCGAGGTCGCTATAGAGTGACTGAAGACGGGCTCTGCCAAGACGGATAACCATTAAGCAGTGTTAGAGGAAACCGATTGCGCGTTGCAAGGCTTTATGCGAGACGCGATCTAGCCGTAGTAGCAGTGCGGCTTCGGAAGATGCGCGAGCTAGCTTATCGTATGGCACGCGGGCCTGCAAAAGCGTTATGTTAATTTCGACTCCGAGGACACTGACCAGGGTACCCGCGGCGTCTTTTGAGTTATTCCGCGGGATGCCTAACGTATCTATGAGACGAACATATACGGTATCGAAGGCGGAAAGGGCCTTAGAGACATCTCCTACGGAGGAAGGGACGATAGAGATGAAATCGTCAAGGTAATGAACAATCGAGGCCAATGGCAAGTAAGCCGTTAGGAGCTAATTTAGGCCCTCGGCAAAAAGGTTAAAGATGAAGGGTGCGGTCGTAAGGCCGAATAGGAGGCAGCACTCTATGTACGTCTTGTTCTCCCATGAGAAGGCTAGCAGAGGCCGGTCGGCGGGGGCCACGGGAATATTGCGGAATGCATCTTTAATATCGCGTTTGATGATATAACATCCTCGTCCAGCCGTGCGGATGAGGTCGAAGATATTCTCTATAGAGATGTATTATATGGTAGAGGCCGCGTCCGGGATAGACTCGTTAACACTATAGCCTAGCGGGTACGAAAGATCATAGATACGGCGCTAGCCTCCGTTGTGTTTAGGCACGAGACCTAGTGGGGAAACAACGACAGGACCCGTATATAGTTGCACTCGGCGATATAGTAGATCATCAGAGAGCTTCTTAGTAATAAGAGAGGGTTCTTTAATGCGATGATTAGGAGATCGGCGGCTTATTGGCCGGTTCGTATAACCGAGGCGGCAGCCGAATATAAGGATACCGCTGTAAATAGTGCCTAGGTTACCCGGATAGTATTCTAGGAGAGCTTCCCACGTAGATGCAACGAAAGGTGAAGCTGAATCATGAAGAGGCGGTAAGGAGGGGTCGAAGACTATAAACTGAACAGTAGTGTTTAGACGCGGGGCCGGCTAGCTAGTTAGCGGCGAAAGCGTTTATCGTATATTATGGCCGACCCCGGCGTAGCCCTAGGTCGCCGTTTTTACTTTGTAACCCACTACTGAGTGGTCATTCCCGCACTTTGAGCAGACGTGTCTGCGGTGACACGTTCTCTAATGGCAACCGGCCGCCGAGTTGAACTTCTCATAAATGACTGTATCATTGTTTGGGGCGGCTGTGGAGCGCGTCGACCGTGTAGTTGGGGTAGGCGGCGCTATCTTCGCTGGGAGCACGTTATCCGGGCGTAAATAGGAGCTTTCGAGGGCTTTCCTAATCTCCCAGTCACTAAGCGAAACCGTGAGGTCGCCTTTGTCGACGACTATCTGGTGGTGGTCTAGAGCTAAATGTAGGATGCAATCTTGCCATTTATATACCCTGGCAAGGTCACAGATGCGGCGATGGAAGAGGACCATGCCACTAATGCATAGCGGGTGCTTAGCAGCGAAGAAATCACACCAGATAGCGACGTAATTACTAAAGCAATGGGCCCATAGGGATGAATCGTTTCCCCAGTCCTTGATTGCGATCACCTTGCGGAATTGCAGGCCAGATGATGTAGATTTCAAATCGAAAGACTCGCCATCAAGTGCCGAGGCTTTGAACTCAGGGCTACGAAGTTTGATAAGGTCCTTCTTCGGTCGGAAGGTGTGCTCGAAGACGGCTATGATAGCTGCACGGTCGAGGCCTGGGAAGCGGGGGAGGACTGGTAAAACAAGAGACGGGACCCTACCATCGTCAGGATCCTCACCCGTGGTAAGATCTATGCGGGGTCGCTTGCGCGGCCCTTCGCCTGCGATAAGGGAAGAGGACACAGTAGAAATGAAGGAGTCCCGTTGGGTATCGGAGAGGGAATTCCATATATACTCCGGCGGATAGATCGAGGAGCCCAGGACGGTCTGTCCCCCAGGCGTAGGACTGGGGGCCTCGGAACTAGGTCGCACCATTGAAATGGGAATTCTTAGGAAGAAACCGTCGCGGAGAGAGCCCTGCTCTCCCTCGAAACGGCGATATCCGTTTCAATGGAGGGGATGGCCACGAGGTATTTGTGCGATGTTCAGCACGGAATATCGTGGGCCCGACGCAAGGGGCTCTCGCGCAACAGTCCCGAATAGAACCCATCATGGATTCGGCTGCGGCCTTCCGCAACTCTAAAAGCGCTAAGACCTATACAGATAAAGCTTCTTGCACTCCTACTCGGCAAGATATCTTCGACTATGACCTCATTAATCAACAAAGCTATTACCCTACTGGTTTAGCGTATACGTATGCTACTTCTGTGCGGGCGTAGGGTTTCTTAGTCTCTTACCGCTTGATAATCTTCACTTATAGTGGTAAGTTTATCTTATTTCTCTGTCTAATGACGGCCGGCCTCTTTCATATACGGAACGCTTAAGTACTTTTTAGACTCTTCGTGTCCTTATAATATATAGCCCTTTCGTTTATATTATGATCACCCTCTATGATATAGACTACATCGACTATAAACGGTAAGTATGTTAAAGACTAGCCTCGTGTTAGCTACCTAGAGTTATTCTCGCCCTTATTATTAGTTTTGTGATAGTAAGTACTATATTTTTACTTTTATAAGTCCTCCACTATATATAATAAAATTTCTCCGCGGAGCTTAAAATTAATCTAATAAAGTTCTTTTCGACTCGTTTATACCCCTATACTAATTTAACATCCTATACACTAATAATGCTCTACGTATATATATTTCCTATCTCACCGCGATATATTTAATATATATACTATAGCTACTAGCTATCCTAGATTATCCTACTCCCTAGTATATCTCTATACTAGAAAATTTTACCTAGACTATAGTAATCTTATCAGAAAACGCCCTCTATATATAATTCGTTAAAAAAAACAACAACTTCAGCGCCGAATTGAATTTTTAAAATATCTCAGGAACCACGCCAGTTGGCAACTTCTAAGCAACGGCATTTTCAATTTAACTCCCTGCGCTACATCTTGATACCGGTTTCGAATCTTCACGACCAGTACTGCGATGTTGCGCGCGTCAAAGGGCGTTGGGCCGGTCCCGCCAGGGGCCTCCGGAGGCCCATTGAAAAATCTGCCATCGAACCGAGAGCGCGTATTGAACGTCAACCACGGCGCACACGATCTTCTTAAGGAATTGGGAAGGGGTCAGAATGCTGCAAGACTAGCTCCTAAGGTCGTTAACTTCCTCCGGCAGGTGGAAGACCTGACGAAGGACCTCCTGTCGACGCCCCTGACCGATTGGCAGTAGGAGCTTGAATCCCTGCGCCGCGACCTCAAGCAAGAGATTACTACTGCGATCAAAGCAGCAGTGGAACCACCAGCAAGGCAGACGGTTCGATCGTTCGCTGATATGGTTCGCACAATGCCTGCGCCGGCGCACTATCTCTCCTCGAGCAGCTCATCGAGCTCGCCAACGCGCCCGGCGGAGGTAGCACGTGACCGCGAAGTGGTGGTCTGTCTTGGCGATCGCTCGCAGGTCAGCGTGTTCCGTCGTCTAACGAGCGCAGAGCTTACTAAGCGCGCGAATTAGGCCCGGGCGAAAGCAGCTCGAACAACAGATACCGCGCCCCTAGCGTTCGTCGTAGTGCTCGCATCACGGCAATTAAAGTCTGGTGATCTCCGTTTCACGATACGTGATACGAGGGAAGCCGAGGTGATAAGGATCCATCGAGAGAAGTAGGCGAAGGGCCTTTATAAGACCGCGTACGTCCATATACTAATATAGGGTGTAATCGTATATGACGTGAATATGAGGTCGCTCGGCGTTAACAAGGCCTTAGACACGCTATAACAAGAGAAGATTATTAAGGATCTTCTAGCTATGAATAACCATAACTAGGGGGAAGCGGATATCGCGAAAGTCAGCTAGCTACGTATACCGAGTAGGAAGTCGGGATTACTCATCCTTAAATTCACTTCGCTAGTGCTAGCTAACGTGGCGATCGATAAGGGGGTTCTTTAGGATTGCGATAGTCTAACGGCCGTTCTATACGATAGGGCGGCTCGTGTGCGGTAGTGCTTTAACTATTAATAATATAGTCACATAGGAATTACCTATGCTAATACGGTTAAGTGTGTATACTATACGGAGGGCTATCAATCTCGGGATTACCCTACGAAGGATACACAAGGGAATAAGTGTGCTAATTACGAGGGCGCACACGCTACGTAGAGCACGGAGTGTAAAGCTCGTTAGCGCGAGGTAGAACGTATAGGGGAACTATTAAAATACCGTGGAAGATATCATCATATCCCGGCCCTATATAGTCTTAACTAACCGCCGGCCACCTTATATTCCTTATCTACCAGCTCGTGGGGGACACCGAGGGATTCATCATCATCGAGCATAGAGCTCACTAACAGCGTCGAGAGTAGCAGTCTCGCGCTAGCCGTATACCCTAATAGCGGGGGTAGGGGCACCGGCCCTATATTAACAGTAAGCCGAATAGGAATAGGCCTATAAGCTAGCTAGTATATACCTAGCCAGAGAAGCGTATAGTCAGTGATAACAGCGTTATTAGGTAGGAAGAGAGGGAGACTACAGAAGGCGAAGGGGAACACACCCTAGCCGATAGAGACAAGCGAAGATAGTGCCTTACCGATAGAGGGCCGCTCCTAGGAGCAGCCGATCGTCATCGACCAACCGATAAGCGAAAATCAACCGATAATCCAATTCTCGATAGCACCGAGCACCTTTCGATTCTAGGTAGGACGTAGTTTCACTGTACCACCCCTCAATAAGATCGACTTTTAACTAGAAGGACCTAGCTCGTAGGCCACCACTAGCAGCACCCAGTCGATAGCAGAAAAGGCTAGGGCACGCACTACTAAGGCACGCGAGGCTAGGGCGAGGAAGGCTACCGAAAGAAAGGCCAGTAGTAACACCGAGAGCACGAGGAAGTCAGCGCGTATAAGAGAGTTAGCCGAGGAGGCGAACCAGGAACGGCTCGAGTTAGAACTCAGCTCAGAGCTTAATAAGGTCAACATAAGAGATCTAGAACGTCAGCTAGAAGCTCAAAGAACGCTCACTAATTCACCGGGCCTCGACGAGAGCGACGAGGAAATTCAACCATCGCCAGAGAGACCACGGAAGAGGAAGCAGCCTCACAGTGAGGATCTCTCCCTTAGCATTCGCTTAGCTGGGAGACGCAGAATGCATAGTAGGAAATCTTCTCGATCGAACCGCTAATAAATCAGTACACCCGTTAACGACACACACCGAGGGAACTAATGAGTCGCGAGCTCAAGATATATCAATATAATATCAATAGGTCGAAAGATATAGTGATAGCATAGTTTCTACGTGAAGAGAAGGTTGTTAGCGCCGATATCATTACTATCCAAGAGCCGTGGGATAATCCCTTCTAAGACAGCACTCACTACCCGTTAAAGCAGACGCATAAGCTGCTATACCTGGCGGAGAGCGAAACGGGAGATAGGGCGAGGGTTTATATATTTATATCGAAGAAGATAGGCGAATACACTCACTTAGTATATTCTCGTGACTGTTAGGAGATTCGCATTAAGACCGAGTCATCCGGGGAGCTTCGAATTATCAACGTGTATAACGACTAACAGCGTGGGGCAGCTCTTCGCCTGCTACAGGAGAAGCTGCTACCTATCCGTGAGCAGAAAGGGGCTTCCTACCTAGTGCTAGGGGATTTCAACCTACATCACCCGGCCTAGGGAGGTAATAATGCCCCACGCGATACGAAGGCAGAGGATCTCTTAGATTTAATAGAAGCTATAGGGCTAGATAACTAGCTAATACCGGGCACCGTCACACGCGATTAAGCTAGCTTATAGTCCACGATTAACCTCGTGCTAGCCTTATACTCACTACGTGAGATAATAATAGCGTGCGAGGTTAATAAGAGCGTGCATACTAATTCAGATCACCTTCCAATACTCACCTTACTCGAAGTCAACGTGCCGGAAGCTACAGATCCTATTAAACGCTAGAACTAGAAAGCCATAGACGTGGAGAAGTTCCTTACCTTCGCTTCAGCTAACCTCTGCATGATACGACTACCGGAAGAGCCTACACCGCGTGAAATCGACTACGCCGTCGACTACCTCCTTAATGTAGTGTAGCAGGCGGCCTAGGTATCAACACCTTAGGCGAAGCCGTTAGGGTAGGCCCGCTAGGGCTAGGCACCTAAATGCACAGAGGTAATTAAGGAGTCACGCAGGCACTTCCGGTAGTATATTCGCACACACTATAAGGAGGACTAGGTTAAGTATAAGTTAGTAAGGAACGCGAAGGGAAGGGTGATCAAGAAAGCGTCGAAATAGGGCTTCCGCCAGTAGGTGCGAGACACGATTGATAAAGGCCCCTGAGGCCTTTAGAAAGTGTCGAAATAGGCCCGAATAAGAGATCAGTCAACTAGTAGTAGCATACCTACCCTACGCTCGCAGGCAGGCCTAGCAGAAACTAACCAGCAGAAGGTTGATCTACTTCGGCAGGTTTTCTTCCCTTCGCCACCAGCTACTGATCTCTCTGATATTAGCTCGAACCTAGCCTTATCTCCGAATCAAATTACCTTCCTAGCGATCTCCTAGTAAGAGGTTATTAACGCGATCAGGCGTGCGCCGCCTAATAAAGCGCCTAGTGAGGATAGTATCCCGAACCGCGTGTGGAAGGTACTAGCAGATAATAACCACGAGTTCGTGGCTATTCTAACAGCTATCTTCGATACGTGTATACGAACGGGCCATAACCCTCGTTACTTCTAGGCCTCTATCACGGTAACGCTTCGCAAGGGCGGCCCGCGCGATTTTCGGCAGCCGAAATCGTATAGGCTAGTTACTCTTCTAAACACCCTCAGCAAGATCCTTAAATCTATCGTGGCTACACGCATCGCATAGGCCGTCGAGGAATATAGCCTACTTCTAAAGACCCACCTCGGCGGCCGGAAGGGGATCTCAGTAGATCATGCGATCCAGCTGATCCTTAACCGTGTGCACCGCGTATAGGGGCGGGGCAAGAGGGTGTCGATGCTACTACTTAACGTGGCAGGTGCCTATGATAATATCTCACACGAACGGCTACTACATAATATAAGGCAACTCCGTCTAGGCCACTTCGCGCCGTGGATCGCATTATTTCTTCGCAACAGGAGTACTCGCATTAAGTTACTAGGATTCCTCTCGGATAGCTTCCCCACGCCTACCGGTATCCTATAAGGATCGCCTATCTCGCTAATCCTGTTCTTGCTATTTAACGCGCCGTTAGTCTCGGCATGCAGCACATATATGCGAGGCGGAACGGGTGCTACGTGCGGCTTTAGATAGGTCGACGACGTGGCGATTATTATAGAATCAGACACATACTATAATAACATTAAGCTACTAGAAAAGGTGCTAGGCAGAGCAGAGTAATAGGCGAAGCGATATATAGCGAGGTTCGTACCCGATAAATTCGAGCTGATCTACTTCACTAACCCGAACGAGAAAGAGACAGCCTAGGAACCGATAGCTAACGATATAACCCACATAGGATCTGACATCTTCGACTACGCGACACAACACCCTAAGGGTAACGACTAAATGCCTATCTAGTATAACGAACTATCAATACAACCGGTATAGACCGCTAAGTATCTAGGTGTTTAGCTCGATAGACACCTCGACTTCGATATACACCGTTAAAAGCTGCTCGCTAAGGCTAACGGCAGCCTCGAAGCCCTCCGGGCGATAACAGGGTCGGTATAGGGTGCCTTATTGATAGTAATGCGAAAGGTCTACTAAGCAGTAGTGGTGCTATAGATACTCTACGGGATATCTATATAGTACTACCCCGCGGCTAGATCTATACCCGTATAGGAGTTAAAACGAACGGTCAACGAGTTTACAAAGGTTCAACGACGTGCGGCGATCCTTATTAGTAGTGCCTTTAAATCTACTAGTGCGGCAGCGCTCGACGTGGAGCTTTTCCTAACACTAATTCACCTCCTTATAGACCAAATCACCTAGGAAATAGCAATCCGGATCTAGACGGGTGCCGCGTGGGCTCAGCTAGAGTGTCTGCGTCGATAGCACCTACGATCACCCTAGGAGACCCGGAAAGGGGGATAGAGCCCCCTCGAAGCCCTCCGATAGAAGAAAGACAGTATCCTCGACCTAAGAGGATGCGTGTAGGAATCACGTAAAGCGTTCGTTCTAGCGCCATAGGATACACGGATCCTATACGTTATCGAGGATGCAGAGGCTACGCGAGCCTCGCATAATAAGATCGTATCTCGTTAACAAGCCGTACTAGACCGAGCCCCGACGGTCTTATTCTTCACAGATAGAAGCGGTTACGAAGGCTAGGTCGGCGCTTTAGCCGTTACCCCGCGCGAGGGCATCTTTTAGCGGCGATATCTTAGAACCACCGAGGAATTAACAGTGCACGTTACCGAGCTTAATAGCATTAAAATGGCGGTGGCTAAGTTCGTCAACTAGCATTAGAACCATAGAAGGCCCACGAGGCTTATCATCTTCTCTGACTACTAGGCCGCTATCTAGGCGGTGTAAAACCCGAAGCGATCGTCGGGCTAGTTCGTGCTATCTTCTATTTATAGCCACGTATGAACCCTTCGATCACTATAGCGAACACCCACGTTCGATTAGATTCCTATCGAGATCCGCTAGATCCCCGCACACGTAGGAGTTCCTAGTAATAAGACTACCGACGTTGAAGCAAAGTTAGCGGCAACGGGAGGTATAGAGGACGGAGCGGAATAACCCTACCCCGAGGGGTCTATATCCGCCGGTCGTGTCCTTCTAGCATCGACCGTAAAGCGTTGAGTGCGGCGGCGCATTAAAGAGAGATAGGCATAAGAGTGGGCAGAGGAGCGAACTGGCAAGCCGAACTAGCGATTAGTGAAGGTTCCAGACAAGAAGGTGCTTCGGCTATTCGACTCACTATCGAAGCCGTACACCTCGATTCTGATTCAAATGCGTTCTATGCGGATCGCATTAAATCACTTCTTATTCAAAATTAAGGCGGTTGAATCGGATGAGTGTTACTGTGGAGAGGGGTCTCAAACACCGAGACACATCTTGATGCAGTGCCCGTT
>JAMAGZ010000195.1:0-28294 GCA_023626575.1 Penicillium sp. PF1803
AATAGCGGTGTCTCTACCCCGCGCCGATCTTCTGCCTGATCGTCCTGGTCTTCTGTCCGTCCGTTCCTAAGAGCACGTAAGGCCATAACACATGGTTTATCGCCAGGCCCTAGCCCGTTACATCCTAGCTTACTTCGAAGAGGATCATTAAATAGTTATAGAAACTAACGCCTTTAGCTAGGCTACTAAAGTAGTTCTATTATAATATAGGCCTAATAGGTAACTACGGCTATACGCTTATCTATCCTAGAAGCTATCCCTAGTAGAATTAAACTATAAGATCCATAATAAGGAACTCCTAGTGATTATATAGGCCTTACGCGAATAGAGACTAAAACTAAAGATAATATCCTAATTTACTATTATAATAAGCTATAAGAACCTTTAATACTTCGGTAAAGCATAAAACCTTAATTAATAATAGATACACTAGGTAGACCTCTTAATAGAGTTCGATTTCGATCTCTATTATCACCCTAGTAAGCGAATAATAAGGCTAGACACACTATCATGATGAAGCTAGGATATATTATAGAGTATTACTAACGAAAGGCTATTAAATCGCTTCTAAGTTCTACTTAAAAGGGTTAAGATTAAAACGGGATAGCTAGACCCTTAATTAGCTAATAACTAACCTAACGAAGAGATCGACTTTAAGAGAAATATCCCTCTCTTTAAAGAAGAGGAGCTTTAAGTAGAATAGAAAAGGGTAAGAGCGTCTAACTTAATCTACTAATAAATCTGCTACGCTTTACTAATAGGGGAGCGCTGAATCGCTACTAAAATAAACACTAAGATAAGTCTATTAGAGTACTATTTAGATAATTAAGGGGTACTCTATTTTAGATAATAGGTCTAGATTCCTAATAATAAGGTTCTATATATAGGGATTATATAGAAGATCTATAATTTATACGTTATAGTATATCCTAGGCGAGATACTACCTATTTAATACTACCTTAACGGTTCTTTTAGCTAGGAGTAGCGAAAGACGTACGACGTTTCCTCTAGAATTATATAGTTTATAGATAAAGTATAGGTTATTAAAATTACTACTAATTCCCTAATAAATCTAGGCTAAAGTATTAGTAGACTTTATCACTAAGTTACTACCCTTTAGACCTATAGGAGTAATGAACTATATAGTAATAATAAACTAGTTAATAAATAGTATAATTCTAATTAGAATAAAGAATATAATAATAAAAGATATAATAGAGGAGGTATTCCTTATATACTTTTATATATATTATAGGGTACTACTAGCGATTATAAGTAACTAAGGCCCCTAATTTATAAGCTCTTTCTAGGGAATAATATATAAAAGGCTATTAATTTAACGCTAATCATCTACTACTTTTTATCCCTAGACTAATAGCGTAATAGAGCGTGCTAATTAAGAGATTAAATAAATCCTATATATATTTATGATATATATATAGGATAACTAGAAGAATCTACTACTAATAATTATTATAATAATTAATAATCATAATACTACTTTAACTAGAATCTCGCTATTCTTCTTTACCTATAGTTATTATATTAACTTAATTAGTATTAATAAAGTAGGATAGCTAGAAGATACCCTAATACTACTATAAAAGGTAAGTAAAACGTTCATAAATCGCCTACGAGAAGCTATTAATTAGGCCTAGGCCACTATAGCTTCTATATAGGCCCTTTAAGAAGAATAAGCGAACCGGCGCTAATAGGCTATACCTATCTATAAGAAGGATAACTAGGTTTAGCTAAACCTTCGGAACGTATATACTTAATAACTATTAAAGAAGTTAGATTAGCTATATACTTAATACTAAGTAGTAGACGTTCTATTACCGTTTATAGTTTAATTAGATATACCTACTAATATATACCTAGTGTTCTATATTAAGTTAGTTTATCTAGTAGCGATAGATCTATTCCTATCTTAGCTAGTAGACGATTTATAGCTACCGCTATTACTAGTTAATAGAGAGGAGGAATATAAGGTTAAGCAGATCCTAGCCGTCTAATAGAGGAAGATTAGGCGAGGATATCGTGACGAAGCGCTAGTGAAGTAGAGGGGATAGGTAGAGCAAACGTAGGAAGCACTAGATTTAGTGCGGGATTATAGCGCCTTAGATGCCTTTAAGGAGCAGCACGGCACTATTTCGGACGTGATTCGCCAGCAAATCGGCAATAAAGCCCATATCGTCGTGCCCCTAACGAGACTAAGACTAGGAGGGGGGTATTATCACGGGCCAGTGCCCGATATAGGTCACGTGTATCACGAGACCTTAGCTTGTTGACGTGGGGAAGGCGCGGGATGGACTTCCTCTCCTTAAGCTTTTTGTAAACAGCATGTTGGCCTAGTTAGATTGAATCAAGTCTTGCTTCAGCCCCTCACATGAAGTGCTACATATGTATACACCCGCCGGGGCGTTATGACTCGATGCTCGCTCCTCGCCATCCAGAAGTCTAACGCCACGGGCATCTTCAAACTCGGCCTGGAGAGCTGATTTGACAGTCCTGGCATCAAACAAGTCTAGTTTCTATTCACTCCGAATACTAATAATGGGACGATGCGACCGGCATGAATTGGAAGACTCCCAAAGCGATCGGTTCGTCTTTCCAAACTTCACGGCTATGTAAATGATACACCGTTGACCGTACTGTGCATCCATGTCCAGCAAAGCGCCAGCAAAGTTGGCTAGGTCTCGATGAGAAAAATGACAGCTGGAGCGACTGGAGTCCCCAGACTTCTTTGCTGCAGGGAAGCCGAATACCACCTACTACCAGTCGATGGCTGATTTGCCACTCGCTAAATATTCCTATACTTCGCATACTGCATGCCAGAAGGCACCCATTAATAGGTTGATAGAGGACAATGCCTCAGAATTCTACGCTTAGAATTTCCCTAAGCTTTTGCTTTTTCAAGTACGAGTTGTGGCTTACTCTAGGAAGCCTGTGAAAAGAATGATGCGGCTCTTTGTCACTTTGGCGGGAGCGAAAAAGGCTACCTGAGCCGAGAGCAGACAAGAAACCCACCAATCTGAACCATTCCTGGTGTCAGATTTGCATAGTACTGCTGCTCTCTTGATTCTTCTCTTTCCAAATTTGCCGTCGCAAATCTCTCCCATCACTCGTCACTTGGACGGTGGATGGCAGTGTACCCTGCTCAACTCGTCATTACGGTAGACAGAGGATGAGCCCGCCCACAATACGGCCCATCCATACGGTTTCCAATAAACTATGATACCAGCCGAATTTGATTTAAATAGGCTGTAAGCTTCCCGCGGTGCTTCGGAGGCTTCTCAAATTGTCGTCTCTAAGTAGCGGCAGCCTTGTTTACTTCACCTTCAGCTGAACAAATCACTGACCTACGATGGCACCTTCACAGCCCGGGCAAAGGTATTGTACATCCCTCATAAAAGTCACAAAACTCTTTCTTAACGCAACTTGTTAGGCAGCCGCCCACCGATGGAATTGGCCTGGTAGTCCTTGCAGAGCCTCCATCTCAATCGAGAATCCAAGTAGAGTTGGTCATCTCACCACATCATGCTGCTCACGTCTAATCTTGTCCCCAGCATTGTCTTCGTCCATGGTCTAAGAGGCAAACGAATCTCAACATGGAAAGCCGATGGCACTGCCCGATGCTGGCCGGAATCGTTTCTAGCCTCTGACATTCCCGAGGCACGGATTCTGTCATTCGGATACGACGCAGATGTGGCTCTTGTGCTGCAGCCCGCGGGACAAAACACTATCGCTAACCACGCTGAAAACCTTCTTGGGAGATTGGCAAATCTTCGTGGCAATCAGGCTGCCAATCACCCTATCATCTTCGTCGCTCATAGTCTGGGGGGACTGCTGGTTGAAGACGTACATCTCCACCCTGGAGGGAGCTCCTGAATGACAGCACTTTACTGACAATCCTAACAGGCACTTGCGCAAGCAAGGAGTGACCCAGAGGCTCACCGCGCTGAAATCTTGAGCATGACGCGAGGAATCATCTTCATGGGCACACCACACTGTGGTTCTGACCATGAAAAGTGGGCAAAAGTCCTCACGGGCGCTGTTCGCATCGTCAAGCCAGTGGATTCAAGAATTGTGAGGGTGCTGGACCGGGACTCTGAGGTTTTGGCAAGGATCCAAACGGGGTTTTTAACGATGTTGAGAACACAGGAACCTGCGATAAAGATCACCTGCTTCTTCGAGGAGTTTCCTCATCCTTGGCTTAGATCGAAGGTAAGTCTGCTCGTTTATAATACGTGGTGGCTATACTCATAAGTGAACTTTTGACAGGTTGTTGAAACGCAGTCTGCGGTTTTGCCTGCTTATCCGAAATACAGCATCCATGCAGATCATTCAGGCATGACAAAATTTGCGACATCCAACGATGACGGATACATGATGGTCAGGGATGTAATTCGGCTATGGATGAGAGAAATGAGTTCTCCCGCAGATGATACAAGAAGGCACTGGGAAAGACAGAACAATGTACACCAGGTATTCTCTGGAAACAACATCACAAATGGGGGCTCTGTGATTCAAGGAACGCAAGGAAACATCACCCTGACAGAGACTAATCGCGCACAGGAAGGCCACAGTCAGCAAAGAGAGGCAAAGAATTAGGAAAACAGCAAACAGCGAGCTTTCCCATGAGTGATGGCGAAGGATGTTCGAGTCCGAGCGCTGGAAGAAGGCCTATGGGGCCTCGAAATAGGGAAACAGGGGGAAATCTCCGGCTGGTCTGCAACGCTGACAAGCACATGGCGGGGCAATCTCTATCTTTATCATTATTCAAGGCCGGCTCCGGCAGGTGAATATGCTACAAGTGATTCTTCTTCTTTTCAAGTCCGAATCATATCAAAATTTTGTCATCGCGCCTTCAGCGGATTCTAGCTGTCGATAAGGATTGATTTCACTAAACATGAAATTCAAATTATGCTGAAGAATTCACAAGGATGATAATGACTGCCGTCTTTGAATAGAGTAAATAAGTCCGATCTTCCCAACACTGGTCAGTAGAGTGCCGACGCCGGTGAGTATGTGTGACAATGGCTACGCGTACAGGAAGCAAGAAGGCATCAGAAAGAAAGAGCGAGATCTTCAAGAGTGATAACGAAGGAACATAACCAGAGCTTTATCAACAAGAATTGCCTATCTATAGGCCTAAAGAGGAGACAGCCAGCAAGGAGAGAGCCGGCATAGACACAGCTGTGCATCAAGTTACCAGGATATCTGTCAGACAGCTTCCCCACGCCCACCGGTATCCCGCAAGGATCGCTAATCTCGTCAATTTTGTTCCTGCTATTTAACGCGCCTTTAGTCTCCGCATGTAGCGTGTATGCACAGGGTGGAACAGGCGTTACGTGCGGTATTGGATGGGTTGACGACGTGGCGATTATCGTGGAGTCCGAGACATATCACAATAACATCGAACTACTAGAGAAGGTCCTTGGGAGAGCAGAGCAGTGGGCGAAACGGTATGTAGCAAAGTTCGCACCCGATAAATTCGAACTTATTCATTTTAACAACACTCACTAAGGCGACATCACGAATTAACACGATAACCAAGAAAACGACCAAAGGGTCGACTAAGAGAATAACACTGCCGATATATACGACTACGATAGCGCGCACCCCTAGGGTAACGACCGGATGCCCGTTTAGTATAACAACTTAATAATTAAACCGGCATAATCTACGAAGTACCTAGGAGTATGGCTCGATAAATAGCTCGGCTTTAGCATCCACCGTTAAAAGCTGCTCGCTAAGGCTAACGGTAGCCTCGAAGCCCTCCGCGCGATGATAGGATTAGTATAGGGTGCCTCACTACCGGTAATACGTAAGGTCTACTAAGCGATAGTAGTGCTATAGATACTCTATAGGGTATCTACGTAGTATTACCCTACTACGAGGGCTATACTAGCTAGTAAACTATAACGCACTATTTGTGAAGGGCTGAAGCAGAATTGATTCAATCGTACTAGGCCACAAACTGTTTACAACAATCTTGAGGAGGGAAAGAGAACTCACTCCGTTTCCAGGGAGAAAGGGGAGCGAAATGGCGGTGTCTCTACCCCGCTCTGCTCCTCTGCCTGATCGCGCTCTGCTCTTCTGCCCATCCGTTCCTAAGGCACCCAAGGCCATGGCACATGGTTTACTACCGGGCTCTGGCCCGTTACACTATTAACGAATTCACGAAGATCTAGAGAAGGGCCGTAATTCTTATTAGCGGGGCCTTTAAATCAACTAGTGCGGTAGCACTAAACGTGGAGCTCTTTATCACACTAATATACCTACTTATAGACTAAATTATTTAGGGAATAGTAATACGAATCTAAATAGGAGCCGCGTGGGCCTAACTAGAGTGTTTACGTTAATAGCGCTCTATATAGGAGATTAGGAAAGGGGGATAGAGCCCTCTTAAAGCCCTTAGGTGGAAGAAGGAGGGTATTCTAGACCTAAAGGGGAGCGTATAGGAGTCACGTAAAGCGTTCGTTCTAGCACTATAGGAGGTATAGATCCTATATATTATTAACTAGGATATAGAGGCTACGCGAGCCTCTTATAATAAGATTAAGAAGGAATCTCTCTAAGCTGTACTAGACTAAACCCTAATAGTCTTATTCTTTATAGATAGTAGTGGATATAAGGGTATAGTAGGTATATTAGCTATTACCCCGCGCGAGGGTATTTTTAAATAGCGGTACCTTAGAACTACCGATAAATCTATAATATACGTTACTAAGCTTAATAGTATTAAAATAGCGGTAGCTAAGTTCGTTAACTAATATTAGAACTATATAAGGCCTATAAGGCTTATTATTTTCTCTAATTATTAGGCCGCTATCTAGGCGGTATAAAACCTAAAGCGATCGTTAGGTTAGTTTATGCTTATGTATATTTATGATTACGTTCGAACTCTTTAATCGCTATAGTAAACGCTTACGTTCGATTAAATTCTTATCGAGATCCGTTAGATCCCTATACACGTAGGTATTCCTAGTAATAAAACCGCTAATATTAAAGTAAAGTTAGTAGTAACAGAGGGGAGAGTAAGAACGAAGCGGAATAACCCTACCCTAAGCGGTCGTCCGCTAGTTATATCCTTCTAGTATTAACTATAAAGCGTCGAGTGCGGCGGCGTATTAAAGGGAGATAGGTATAAGAGTAGGTAAAGGAGCGAACTAGTAAGCTAAACTAGCGATTAGTGAAGGTTCTAGATAAGAGGGTGCTTCGGTTATTCGACTTACTATCGAAGCTATATACCTCGATTTTGATTTAGATACGTTCTATACGGATCGCTTTAAATCACTTCTTGTTTAAAATTAAGGCGGTCGAATTAGATAAGTGTTACTATAGCGAGGGGTCTTAAACCCCGAGACATATCCTTATATAGTGCCCGTTATACGCTAATATAAGGTAGATTTTCCTTAATAAGATCCGGATAACCGATCTTAGGGATTCGACCGATTACGATATAATTATATCGCACTCGTAGGCTATAGGCTACGTAGCCGAATTTATACTGTAAATAGGCCTCCTAGGATAGTTCCGGCACGTCGAAATCGAGCTAGAGCCACTATAGGGTAACGAAAACGATCTACTAGGATAATCTAGTGACGGTATAGGGGGTAAAGACGCTACGTAGGAGGAACGCTAAAACCACGGCCAACCGAGAGGTCGTGGAAGAATATATCCAACATCAACAACGAAAGCCACTAATAGAGAACGAAGCAGGAGAGATACCGGGGATGGAGGTGCAGAGGAAGCGGCAGGCCATTTTGAGGGCGAAATAAGAGATATATCGTGGGAATATGGGCTTTGAGGGCGTTTTGGGACTGTTTGGGCTGATTTTCTATGGCAATACGCCGTTTTGCTTTGTATTTACTGCTTCATGCGCGGGTCTGGCGTTCGGATCACTCTTGCTTCCGCCGGAGGAAGCGCCTGCATAGCCATTACGCCACTAGTTAGGCTGCAACAGGTTAATAGAGTGTTGATTGATTGATTGATTGATTGTATTTCCACCAAGATGGTTACTACAATTGAAAGAACATGCAAAAGGCGAGCTTAAATCGCACAGTCCTCATCTCGGTGTCATCTGCTCCTCCATCGATCTTTGCAAACGCTCCGCCACATCACGACAGTTGGCTCTGAGGGCCAGATCTCGAGCCGTGCGCCTTTGCCGGTCGAGAATCTTTGGATCAGCGCCTCCATCCAAAAGGCGTCCAGTCAATGTTAAATTTCCCCTCAACGCGGCCAAATGCAGCGCAGTGTGGCCGTAGCGCTTTCGCGTAGGCTTTGGAAGATAATAAAGGATGATAACCTGAAGAGCTCGCAGTCCACATGCAGCGAGCACGGCAAAGGTTGAC
This sequence comes from Penicillium sp. PF1803, assembly GCA_023626575.1. Lineage (NCBI taxonomy): Eukaryota > Fungi > Ascomycota > Eurotiomycetes > Eurotiales > Aspergillaceae > Penicillium > Penicillium sp. PF1803. The sequence goes on from JAMAGZ010000195.1 coordinate 8,362, forward strand.
AAGCAAAAGGAGATGATGAATGAAAATAAGCAGACTGCTTTCCATGGTATCTTGGTTCTCAGTCTCGGTATCGGCTCAAACGCCACAAAACACACGGCAACAACGCTGGAGCTTGCACCCACACCCAAGACGTATCTCATTCTGGACATTGTTCGCCATTCCTGATCGAGTTTGAGCGTTGCAAGTACGCCGGCGAGACAAACGTAGCCGGCGAGGGTCATCGTGATGGACCCCATTGCAATGAGCGTCCACGCTGAAGTGTCTTTCGCAGAAGTAGCGTCGGCCAGTACCATCGTAACCTCCCAGACTCCAACTACTACCCAGGAGGTGAGAAGCAGAGCCCAGACAATTGTATGTGATCTCCCTCCATTGGCCCACCAGAGCCCGAGAACAAAGGCAGCCGTCCATAGGGGAAGTTCCAAGATCCATCGCACGATTCCCTTGGCCAGCACGAGCGCGACCTTTCGCATAATCTTGTCAAGCGTCGGGGGAGGGAGCTTTTTCTCCCTCCCGTAAGTGAAACGCTTGAAAGATGAGTAAAAACGAGTTTTCGTACCGGTCAACATAGATTCTGCTTGGCCATGGTCCAGTAAGCTGGCCGTGATTTCTGTGATGATGGGGCCCTCTCCGAGTACTGTTGCAAATGAGCTCAACGTTGCCCAGCCGGTCATGAAGCCTGTCCACCCGGCCATGGCAGTTAGACCAACTTTTGTTGCGACATAATTGAATCCGCCCCAGGACAAGCCTGCGACAAAAGTCCATATGAGAAGAAATGCCCCCGTGATCGACAACCATTGCTCGATGGGCCAGTCAATAACGGAGATCAGAGGCCCGATAACATTCCATGCTATGAGACACAGCACCCAACACTGGGCAATGACAGCAACCAAGGCCATTGCAAAGATGATGATCGTCGTTTCACGCTGTGTCTCCTTCACCTGCTGATATCTTCTCGTTTCCATGTGCTGAGCAACCATAAATCTTTCACTTTTCGTCTGCGGAATTCGGACCTTGTAGAAATCAACGTCGCTTTCGGTCCAGAATGTCAGAATCTTGTGCAACGTATGGGCCGGTCGTGGGATTGCACTGTCACAATTCTCGGCCATAAATGACGAGCTGTCACAGGGAATTGTCGTATCTCCGAGGCAATCTGATATTGACTCTGCTTCTTGCAGAATAAGCTCAACCATTTTTTCGTCTTGAAACCAGACTGCCCATTGCAATGCGGTCATCCCGAACCCTGTTTCATCGGTTTTTGCTTTTTTCTGGAGCAGTAGTTTCACGACTTTGTAATGTTTGTTATGAGTTGCCCATATCAACGGCGTCATCCCATAACCTTTACCCTCAATCTGGCACATGCCAGAGTCCAAGAGGCATTTGACAGTGTCATGCTGTCCCTCACAGGCTGCCCAATGCAGCGGTGTCATACCTCCGCTGGTCGTTGCGTTCAAGATGCTTTTGTCTCCTTTGTTGACGAGCTTCTGTACAAACGAAGTCATTCCAAAGAATGCAGCAACATGGATCATTTGAAAGGGCTCCGGCGGCTCTAATCCTGGCAGAGGCCTAACTTTGCGCCAATACCCTCTGAGCCAAGACTGCAGCCAATTTGGACCAGTCTGTAAGTTGTCCCGCCCTTCCAACTCTTTCCAGTCGTACGAGGCGAGGTGTCGCGGCCAAAAACAAATTGCATAGTCTAGTAGAGGCGATGTTGCATTTTTCCATTCCGAGTCTTGCACAACTTTGAGACAAATAGTGCCCATCATGGCATGCGCTTTCAGCACAATCATCCGCGATGATTTTTCACCGGCCAGAAATTCTTTCACTGACTCATGAATCAAATTGATCGTGTGCGTGGATGGATCGAGTCTCAACAATTCACCACACACGGTGAGCTCCCTGCGCAGGGAGCTCATGTCTTCTTCCCTCTTATCCATCAATTGACAAAGCTCCCTGAGATTGAGAGGGCGACATGCCGCTGCAACATAGCCTAGAACCCTCCACGACTCTTTTTGAGCGGGCCGCATCTGAGAGTAACGTTTCTTCAGTGGATCAGGAAGTTTCTTCAAAATTGACTTGTAATCACCAGCACGCGGGTGTGCAAGTGCGCTAATCATTGGTCCAACCCATAGATAGGTCCCTCCAGCTTTGTCCATCAGAGTTTCCCTGATTTCCTTCAGTTCTGAGGTCTTGAAGGGTAATTTTCGCATCATCTCGTCGATGAATCTTCCAATGTTTTCCCCAAGCGAGCTCGCGTACAAGTCCAGATCTAGGATACGTTCACGATCTGGCTCAAGCTGCAGATAATTCGAAAGAAAAGCAGTCTTTTGGCAGAAGAAAATGATCTTCAACTGCCGGTGCTCTTGGCTCTGTTTCAGCAAACCAGAAATGGTCTCAAGGAAGAGTAGAAGCTGATTGGCATTTTTGTTTTTCTCCCACTTTTCGATGCCATCAAATATGCAATAGATCTTCCCTCGGCAGCTGTCGAATTGAAATATCTCCAAGAGAAGTCGGGAGAGCACAGAGATGCTCAGCGCGCCTGCTCCTTCAGCGTGTGTCAAGACATCCTCTTTCAAATCATCTGGGGCTTGATCAATGATAGCATTTAAAAGACTCGCAAGTGCGTGTTGAGGTGTAGTATGGGTGTCCTGAAAAAAGTGGTAGTGGAATATGCGGGAGTTGTCTGTTCTCGTGTTGCCGGGCCACGTCTCAAGCTTCGCCAGATAAAGAGCCAAACTAGTCTTTCCAGTGCCAGGCGAGCCAGAGACCCAAAGGAGTTGGTTACCCTCATGACGAACCCAGTCTTCGAACGGCCCAGTTGAAGTGATCCATTCGCAGGCCTTGTCGACCAGCTTGATTCGGTCCACAGTCAATTTATCGAGTTGTTCTTTCTGTGACCAATTCTTGCCGAGTACATCGTACAAAGCTTCTTTGATAGGATGATTCGGAGATGTCTCTCCTTCGACTGTCGAATCATCTTGGTCAGACTGACCTTTCGTTCATTTTCGGAATGGAGTCTCACCATGATTGATCGTCACACTGTGGTTGCCTTGGAGCACATGCCCGCCGCCCGTGTGGTTGGCTCCCGAGAAGGTCCAAGAGTCTCCTGGAGAGCCATTGATACCATGTTGCAAGTTCTCCATGCCATTCATAAATGGTGTTGCTCGTGAGATTTGAAATGACGAAAGACTTGTCTGAGATATTCTAGTGCAGGTAGGGAAATAGTAGCCCAGAAGAGCTTGAAATAAAAAAAAGTAGTATTTCAAGATCAGTCGGAGCCATTTTTCACGACATGATGAGACAAGTCCGGTGCTTGTTTTTAACGACGCAAAATTATGCACCAAGTAGAATTTGTAGTTATAGGTCGGCACGAACGATGACTTTGCTGGTGGAATCATCGACTCAACCCAGTGCGGAAAAAGATGGCTCGCCTGCGTTTGCCTTGCTCCCACTCAGGAAAAAAATTTGACCAGGCTAAAACCTTTGAATAGCGATATGATAAGCTAAGCGGCTTTGACAAGGTGGAAGCAATCACTTTGTTGTGTTTCGTTTCCCTACCAAGTCAAATGTGATGCAGAGAAAACATGAATCTAGACCTGGAAAATACGAGACAGGGGCTGCAATGGCGGTTCAGGTGATATAAGCCATAGTCCATCGAACCAGAGGCTTAGACTACTTAAGCACTCACTAACTATTAGGGTATCAGCTGCCGACGAAATGATGGCGATCCCGTCAAGGTAGAAATTACCGAGACACTTTGCGATTGGCCAACAAGCTGGCTACACTTACAGGAGGTTCTCTGTCGCTGCAGTAAGTGACTGGGATTCTGTGGAAATTTTGGGGCCTATTGGACGGCCGGTCGTGGGTTATGGGTCTTGGGACCAATTTTGCTAGTAGTCTACATACAGGTATCCAATGGTGGCTGATGAAGCTGAGGCTGAGAAAGATTATAAACCCGGGTAACGGACTCGACGCGCGTGTTGATGGGAGCACTTTACCTATGGAAATACTATCGCACCTGAGTCTAGAGCCGATGTCGCCGTGAGAGCAATAGTAGTTCACCAAATACCAAATTTGCTTAAATACTCTAACAAATACTATCGAGGAACAATGGTGCCCCCCCCGTTTGGGTCTCCGTCACACCAGGGTGTGGGCTTATGGGGCCAGGCACATCAAAAGTCCTGGAGCACCGATTCATGGACTCCTCCAGAGACACCTTGCAAGATCACTTCCAATCGAATGACACAGAAATAATGAGAAGCGCCATCACGCCCATACATACTGAATAGAGTCTAGGGCTAGGAACAGCAGACCGTCTTGGCTTGCTGCTCCACGATCTCGTTGCTTTTCCGATTTCCTATACCCTCTTTTTATTGGTATTTTTTTTCTCTCTGCTTGAGGGATCCATTTTGATCGTCCCTTTTTCTTCTTTTGATATTCATTAGTTCTTCCAGTCTGATGCTTTCTGAATTTTGTATTTTTATTTTACTTCCCCCCCCCCCCCCCCCAACACCTCCTCTTTCCTCTTTCGATCTCTCGCTGGCACTGGCCTGTCAGTCTGGCCGCTAATTGAAAAACTCGCACCTGCGCGCGATCAAACGACCTGCCGCTGTCAGACATTAGACCTGAACCACTGCTCATCTATTGACGACTCACTCCAACTCAGCACGACTCGTCATTCATCGGTTGAGTAATCGACCTCATCATTCTCACGGGCATCCTGACCTCTCCATCTTCAAACTATACTCGTTGGGCGATAAGATCCTCTAATCCTAGTCCTCCCACGGTGGTCCAGGTCACACCCCCCACGCCTCAGTAATAATCCCGCGCTGTCCTCTTTTTCTTCCCTCTTCTCCTGTCAACATTCTCTCCGTGGCATCGGGGCTCGTCGGTGCCATCCTCCCTGCTGGTCCATGTTCAATGTTGTCCGTGCAGAATTCCCCATACTTGACGCGCCCAGATTTCAAAGGGTCGGCTCTGCATGACGAGGCCTGTTCCGGACACCCATCGGATATTCCCATCCCCGCGCTTGCCGACCTCACCAGCGCAAATACCATCCACCATCGACACACCCTCCAAGCCAGCACGTCGAGCACCAGCACCGGCGCCAGCCCCGATGATTCCTCGACAGACTCGCCGGACTGGCCGGGCAACTCGGCCGATCGGTCGCTGGCCGATTTCGATGCGCATGCTCCGAATTACTACCTGTCGCATCGGCCCGACTCCTCATCCTCCTCGACCTTCCTAGATGCGGCGCCGCGCTTCGAGATGGACAGTCTACCCAAGGTGGAGGAGTTGGACGACGAGATGCAAAGCATCAAACCGTCCGAAGTGGGGACAGAGGGGCGAAACGACACGGCAGCACCCACCCGTGGTCGTTCCACGAAAACGTGGGCGACCACGTAAACACCTGCTGCCGGTCAGCAAGATGTGGGTGTATCGCTTTATTAAGCGTCTCCCACCAGACCTGTCACTAGGCCCAGTGAAGCAGCGTACGAAGGAATCTAAGCGTATCCAAGCAGAAGATGTAGGTCTACTAGCCCACTGGTACGATCTGCTTAAAAACCTGCTTAAAGGTGTTCCTCCACGGCTCGTGTATAACTTCGATGAGTGTGGCTTCCGACCAGACGAGGGCAAAAGCCGGCGTGTAGTTAGCAGGAAGGGGGCTAAGAGATCCGGCCTTGACCTTGCTGAGACTGAGCGAGGCGAAAATATTACTGCGCTTGAATGTATTGCTGCCGATGGTTGGCAGATGGATCCGCTATTCATTTTCAAAAGCGGCGGGGTCTTTCTAGAGGCCTGGTTCGACGGCAGCGAATCTCTATCAGCTACCTACTACAATGGTTGGCACCTCACCGAATGGCTAGATATCTGATAAATTAGCTACCCAGTGGCTAGACTATTTTATCGAGGCTACTCGCGACCGTACGAGGACGGGTGAGAAGCGTATATTGATTTTCGATGGCCACGGCGCGCACCATACCCTCGATTTCTTGCAAAAATGCGAAGATCACGATATTCTACCCTTCGGTTTTATAGCTCATTCAACGCGCCTCTGCCAGCCGCTAGACGGTAAGCCGTTTCTAAGCTATAAACAGCACTTCCGAAGCCTAAATAACAACGATATCTCTTATTGGGCGGGTGAGCCGACGGGAAAGGCCGAATTTCTACGCGTGATCGCGCCTGTGCCTATAGCTAACCGTCACAACCAATAGTTAGTTACGGAGTACTCCATTAATCAATGAGACGGTTAGCGCGACGCAGAAATCAGCCACTCATTTACCGGCACCCAGATTACACCACAAGTGTAAGTGCCCGGTAACCCAGCACGTGACCGACACAGGAGTAGATCTACCACCAGGGGTAGGATATACTCCAGGGAGTCGATATACTCCTTGGGGGCCATCTACTCCAGGGAAGGACTAGATATATAAGGACACTCATTTCGCATCATGTATTTAGTTCTTCGCGATCAATTGCACACTGTTACTTGGTTACTACCTTTAGTACTTTGCACTTCACAGTTCACCTTTAAGACAACCCAACCTATAAGTAGGGGATTCACCCAGTGGTAACACTTGGTGATTGACTTACTTGGCGCGCACTTCTGGCACGTTCTGCAAGATACTCGACAGGTCCATCCCGCAGTAAGGCCTTGCGAGGCAACGGAACGATTGAGAGATACTCGTGGGATCCGCAGTTGGAATCAGGCAAGTATAACCAGTGGACATTCTAACTCACAGTGACCAGTCGGCTACGCGTAACATTATCTAAGACTACGGAAATGGTTTAATCTAGCTCGAGTTTCCTCGTAAAGGGTAGGATTAGTCTAGTATTAGTAGTTATCGACTTAAGCTAGGGGTACGGACATAGGCGCTATAAGGAGAATTCGGAGATAAAGGCTAAGGTTCGGATTCTGTGATAGAAGACTTAGGAATTATGTGTGTCGAGGCCGATCGAGGCAGCGGAGGTAGGATGAGAAGGTTGTTGAAAGACCCCCGAGGGAGACGGTAGACGAAGCATCTTATAGCCGCTCGACTAGGCTAGGCAAAAAGGACGGGCGCCTAGGTTTAGACGCAGAGGGGAGCTATTTTTGGCGTCGTTTTGTTCGCTAGTGGAAACGGGGGGAGCAATTGTTGAAGGCGAGCGTCAATAACAGGACGAGAGGTGGATGACTAACAGTGCTGGTTGGGTGCAGAATAGCGGGCGGTGCAAGGCACCGGGCGGTCAAGCAGCGGCTTGCTGTCTAAAGTTACGGGTGGAAAAGCGGCCGTTTCTGGCGCCGGAGGCTGTCATTTTCGGCGTCGTCGTTTTCACAGGTCCCTATATTCTAGTTGTAATTTGATATTAGAGGCTGGTAATCGGATTAGTACTGGTCCTGTTGAATAGCACGGTTGCCACATGGCCTCCAGGTTGGTCTAGGCGCTTGACATGTGCTGTGATGATGTGATCCCAAAGGCGCCAAACAATTATCTTGGCAACCGCGTGTTGACCTATGGCTGGTCTGACATGCGTAGAACTAAACATGCATAAATATTGCGCATGGTTGTCACTGGTCAGATAAGTTCGCCCCCATATTCTACTGCCCCAATGCGGCTCTGTGCCTGCTTACGCGGTGTTCTGGATTGCGGGTGATGGACTTGTAAGAGCGTGAGGGCGCATATAACCCGGGTAACACCTCTCCTCGAGCCACTTTCAATCCCAGACCCCCAACTACCAGAACCGACTTCCTCTATCATCAATCTATCAACCGCCATGAAGGGCCCAGAAATCCAAGTCCACGTCCGAGACCCTCTCGGCTGTGCCGCATCGTGGATAAGTGATGGCAGGAGAAGGGTAACATCTTGGTCCTGGATGGTACACTACCTTACCTTGCCTATCAGAAGCCTCGTATAGATCTAATGACTGACACCTTTTCCGTACATAGAGCGTCAAGTTCAACAACTTCGACGGCATCTGCGGCATCAACGGTGTATTTGCGGGCAACGTCGATTTCCAGATGCGATATGACTGGGATCCAAACAAGGGGTTCCATGTGAATGCCATCAAGGGAAATGAAGTTAGGGCGTTCATACTTCAGGGTCAACAGCCTGGGTCGAATGTTGGGGTGGATTGGCATTTGAGAGCACTCAAGTTTTTGAATAACCGTAGGAATGGACTGGGTGATCAGGCTGCTATGACGACTTTTATGTCTGGTCATATTTGAGAGTGTGTGATAGGATTAGGGGTCATGTCTTGAAGGGGTTTCTCGGGAAGAAACAATGCAGATGTTAATCGAGCACCATGGAATTGTTTATTTGGAAATAACTGGCAATTATTCAACGACGCGTTCTTGTAGCTTGAGGTATATGGCACAGAGACATCATCATCCTTCCATCCTCATATCCAGAGGCGATCAAAGGAGCTCGTCACTTTTGCGCCCACTCACCTCCAAGGCGTGGACAGACGAATGATCGATTCTATGAGAGTGAGATCTAGCATGGTCTGCTTTGCAAGTCTGCACTATCCCAATTGCTCGTGAGGTGGGCTATCCGCTATGTACATCCTTCTGATACAGGCAGGCGCAGATGAACTGTCATGGAATGCCCGCGCCATTCAGCCGTAGTGCCGGTCAACCGGCCACAGGGGATAATGCTTCAGAAAAATGAAGTAAAATTCTGGATCTTCAAATTGTTCATCCCAGGCGAAGGGAAAATCCAGCACCAGCCTCACCTGTATCACCTCCAGCTGCCCCACCAAACACACCCGCAAAGTCCAGCTCGGGGGCATCTTGACCCCGTTTAGGAGCCTCTGGTGTATGGTGGCGTCTCCGCTTCTCCATACCAGCCTTGGAGGGGAAGGTTGGGAACATCTCCTTTGGTTTGGGACGAGGGTCTTCCCGGAAGTACGGGTGTGCTAGACATTGCTGTGCGGTTGGACGGGAAGCTGGGTTCAGCGCTAATAGCGTGGACAGCAGGTTCAAACCCGCGTTTGTGAGGTAGGGGAATCGGGAGCGAGGTAGCAAGGGCGGGTTTCCAGCAGGGGATGCCGAAGTTTGTGGGAGACGTAGAGATTTGGCGTTGGGCAGGGATCGGAAGCCTGGCCAGATTTGTTGATTGGGAGGTCCCGTCAAGGCAAATATCTTGGAGACTTGGTCGACTTCGTTCTTGCCTTGAAGTAGGGGCTCCTTGGCGAGAAGCTCGCCGAAGATGCAGCCAATGCTCCACATATCAATCTCCGTGCCATACTTGTCCGCGCCCAACAGCAGCTCGGGTGCTCGATACCAAAGAGTCACGACGAGTTGCGTCAACTTGGGTGGTGGGTCACCGTAGTAGCGTGCCATACCAAAGTCGGCAATCTTGATCTCGCCCCGGTTGTTCATGAGGAGGTTGGAGGTTTTGAGGTCGCGGTGCATGATCCATTGCGAGTGTAGGAATTCAAGACCACCCACAACCTGCAGGAGTAGTGTCTTGATCTCGGATGGGAGGAACGGTTCGCGCATGTCGTCAAGGAGGGTTTTGAGGTCGTGTTCGAGGAAGTCCATCACCAAGAAGACGCTATGAGAAGCAGCTAGTTAGCATAGATCTTCCAAAATAACTGGGTGAATTTCACTCACTCATCCATCTTGTTACCCATAACCACTTCCCGAAGATAGACAACATTCTGGTGCCGCGCCTCTAAAAGCGTCTGGATCTCCCTCAACCCCGTCACCGGGAACCCGTCCGGCGAGTTCTCAATCTTCAATTTTTTCAGCGCGACAATCTCGCCCGTCGTAATTTCCTTGGCCCTCGACACCCATCCATACGAGCCTTCTTCGATATGGTTCAGTCGCTCAAAGTTGTCAACATGCCTACAAGGTCCCCATTCGCCAACAGGGAACCTCAGCAAGGTCGACTGCTTCTTCAGCTCTGCACTCGTCGGGACTTCATCTGCCGCTGAAGACGCGTCGGGGTTATTTGACAATCTCCTTCGCTTCTTCGGTGGTCCTAGTTCCCCATTGGCCCCTTGATCAGCATTGGCTGGCTGTGTGGGAGCAGGAGCTTTGCTGGCCTCCTCGAGTTGGCGCTGTTTTTCCGCCTTGGCTCGGCGCTTCTCCTCCTTCTCGCGCTTGCGCTGGGCAATGATCGCTTCGGTTTCTGGGTCATCGTCTGCCCAGCGCGATTTCGCGGCTGACATGATTTCCTCGCGGCGTCGTGCTGGGCGCGGGAGGGGGCGAGTTGTACGGAAGGCGAAGTTGGTTCGGAATGACGTTTCGTGTCTCTGGGGAAGAGGCGGGCCGACGAACAGCTCCGATTTGAAATCCAAATCGGACCCCCGCCGCCGCCGCCTGCCGGCTCTTGGGGGTTTCAGTCACGCAATGCTCTGAACATATCTACTGGAGTCATATTGAACTTTTCTCTTTCCAGTTGCATACTCCTGTCTGCTATCCAACTTCCTACGCATATTCTACGCCCATACCCCTTGGTTGATTGCCCATAAACCCTCGGCGTCGCATCTACATCTTCCCCGCCATGATTGAGCCATTCCAGGTCGGTCTCCCCTGACAGAACTAGATTTTGATGAAGAAGTATACTGATTGCGCAATGAATATTAGACAACCTTCTCGGTCCCCATGACCTGCGAGAGCTGCGTGAAAGATGTCTCCAACTCCCTGAGCAAACTCGATGGTATGGCCTCCGATCTATGCAACCAAATCTTTTTTCTTGAGCTCCGTTCTTACACCATATTTCCATACATCCAGGTATCAAGAAGGTTGAAGCCAACCTGAAGGATCAACTTGTCTTCGTCGAAGGCACCGCCCCGCCGAGTTCGATTGTGACTGCAATTCAAACCACAGGCCGAGATGCAATTCTGCGCGGAAGCGGCACCACGGACAGTACGCATTAGCTCCATCTGCTTTTTGCTTCTACGCTACACTTACTGAATAGTCATTACTCTTCTCAGGCTCCGCTGTCTGTATCCTCGAAACGCACTCCACTACCGTCGCCAATAAGATCCGTGGCCTGGCCCGTATGGTCCAGGTCTCGCCTAACCTGACCCTAGTTGACTTGACAATCAACGGCCTTTCGTCTGGAAAATACTACGCAACTATCCGTGAGGCTGGTGACATTTCCCGAGGTGCTGCATCGACGGGTAGTATCTGGGAATCTTTGAAGAATAAGGTCCTGGGCTCGGACGCCACAGCTCCGTCGGAGAAGGAGCCGCGGGGAATCTTTGGCACAGTCGATGTTGATAATGAGGGTCGCGGCAATGTTTTCCTCGACCGGCCTATTGCTGTTTGGGAATTGATTGGGCGGAGTATGGTCGTTGCAAAGACCAAGGAGGGACCATTCCAGCGCGAGGATGAGAACACATTGGTGGGTGTTATTGCGCGCAGTGCTGGCGTGTGGGATAATGATAAGATGGTCTGCTCTTGCTCTGGAAAGAATGTCTGGCAGGAGCGACAGGAGCAAGTCAGCCAGGGAATGGCTTAAACTTTGGTCATATCCACAGGAAGGGCGTCGGCTTGAGAATGGCTATCAAGTTGTGGGGAAGTGTGTGGGGGAGGAATGAGGCGAAGTTGATGATTTACGACCGATGCGATGCATGCCTTCAATAATACCCATTATTATACAAATGAGGGAAAGATAGACGAGAGAAAGTGAATATACTTGTGTTCTGCAGAGTGCATAGATGCTGGGCAAGCGGGGCTTCTCGCTTCAAACGGCCCAAATGCATATCGACGTGGCGGAGTTCGCTGGTCATCTGTTTCCACACTGGAGAGTTCTATACATCCAAAATCAAAGTCGACATGTCATCAAGCTAGATTGTCCACGAGCGAGATCACATGCAGGAAACTTGATCTAGTATATGTACGTCTGGCCACGCTACTGTACGAATCGAGGCGATGTGAATCATCAGAACCGTTAGTAGCCGGGGGCGAATCAAGCAATCCTGGTGGGGCCTCATCGAACGTGCCTCCTCTCGAGTCTCAGCTCTGAGGGGGGACTTTTTGTATCCCACCAAAGGCCTTATCAACTGCTCTTTTCTATTTTAGGTCTACCGCATGTATGAGGTATCAGATCGCACGAGTCGATCTAAAGTTAAGGTTATCCCCAGTCGTGGAGGTGAAGAAAAGAACAAAAAAAATAAAACAAAACAAAAAAAAAGTGCAGGACAGCCTCGGGTCTAGATTCAGTGACTAAGAGAGATCACGTGGAGCCGCAGCATTTGGGTTCCCCGCGACTTGAAGACGAACTTCTTTTCCCAGTCCGTTAGAGGGACACTTCTGTCTCCATCTAGTGCCCCTCGCAATGCTAGCTTCCAACATTCATATCAACCCTCCAGTTCCACCGTCCTTGCCTGTAGCTGACCCTGCCACCTACTCTCCAGACGAGGTCCCCTCGTGCGGAGGCCATGGGACACTCGAAATCCTGACCATAACTCGATTTCTGGAGGAGCATGGCATCGAATGCTGTATTGTTGGCGTTTCGGCGCTGATTTACTATGGAGCTGGGCGTGTCCGAGATGTAAGCTATTTTGTTTATGCTTCAAACGGAATTTTCTCCGAAGCTGACAAACGACTTGCACAGGAATGGGATCTTTGCGTCCCTGACACCAAAGTCAACGAAGCTGCTGCTCTTCTTTCCTCCGAACTTATATCCGACCAGATTCACCCCGTACCTCCACACTCGACCTCACATCCGTTCTCGCTAGGCCATACCTACCACCGATTCAAAGGGAGGGGCATTCATTTCTACTTTGTCCTTGTGCCTGCTCACGACGCCCACATTCCTTCCGATCCCTTCCACATACAACGCAGCCTAACCGGCATCCCATACCCAACACTACCAATCTTAATGCAAAGTTACCTGGACATGAATGATGATGTATCACTTTGTGACTGCATCGATGGGTCAAATGTCTCCGAAGAATGGGGACGGAGACATCTTGACCTTGACGGTCCCAACGACCTGGAATGGACAAATCGTATGAATAAAGTCGCCAAGGAGGCGGCTCGCGGGAAAGGATGGCTCTTTGTCCATTACTTCCCTACGCAAACAATTAACAAGCGAGAGAAATGGGAGTCCAGGGTTCGCAGTAAGAAAGGCAGACTGGGCTGGACGACTCCAGACAATCTCTTTGACACCCGCTTTCGCCTTAAAGGCTCGCCAGACCCATGGACTCAGAAACGCATGTCATGTTAGAAACTCTTTATATAATGAAGTAAATGAATCCAATGAAATAATCATATTGTTCTTATTGAAGATTGTGCATACTCCAAATTGAATTAAAGACCGGCCATAATGCACATACAGACGTCAGACGCCTAATAATAATCTCATATTCTCAACCTGATCGGGAAACGCCACATACGCCTCCGCATATTGAGTCCAGAAATACCTCCGATGCTCCAAATCATAGTAATCCCGAAACGTGGGGATCTGCGCCGCATACTGGGTGAACAAAAACTCCAAATCCAAAAAGTCCTTACTCCCTTGCTCGCCTCGCCGGAAAAATGCGTCTAACTTGGCATATATTTGAAAGACCAGTCCCAAAACCAAGACCGGTGATCCCAACGGTGTGGGCCTATGTGGGTTGATGGGTTCGCGAGAGGATTGTAGATCCTCCGGCGTCCCCAAATGTCCTAAGGATGGCCCTAGATATTAACAACGTGTTATTGTTTTCTTGCCGATAAAAGAACATGTCAGGCTTACCACTGATCACTATGTCCATGCTGATTGCCAAGTCTGGGACGTGAGGGAACTCGCCATCCACGCTCCGACCCGTGTCGATGAAGACTTGTACAGATGTTCGGCCGTGGGTGAGTGGGAAATGTATTCTGGGGAAGACCGGTTAAAAAACAAAGCAAAGTGAAATCAGAAAAAAGCCATCATCCAAGAGAGAATAATAGACTGCGCGAGAATAAAAAAAAAGTGTCAAGCAAGTACCGAGATTGCGCGGTCAGAATCTGTTTCAAATGATCCATCGTCGTAGCAACAGTGATATCAATATCTTGTGTCCTCCGCCGGCCCCCTCTTAGATATACCGCCCATCCTCCAATAAAGGCATATGTGACCTGGTGGGCCTCGAATAAGCTGGCTATGAATCTTGCGGCAAGGCCAAGCTGTAGGAGGTCCGCTGTATTTGATGGATAATAGAGTTCCGCGAACCGGTCGGTATCGTAGATTTCCGCCATTGCAGGCGATAGAGGATGGGGGGTGGGGGGGGGGTATATTATTTTGATAGTACAAGAAGGTTTGATAGTGCGCGCCCGTCGGTTGGAATAGGGGGTTGCCCATCGCGTGGTGTGTGCTTTGGGGGAGGGAGAGATGAGGGGGAGGCGAACTAATCCCTGGTCCGGTTTGGCGTCCGAGATCAGATCCCTGCCGCTGACCGCTGATGGCTGCTTTTAGCCTTTTTACTGAATGACATCCGGGGAAGTAGATTGGCACGTGACTTGGATGGGCAAGTAGCTCTTCATATCTGGATCATGTATAGATGCTATAGTATTTCAACGAGTCATTATTTCGATGGTTATTATGTTGTCTTTATCTACTCCATATAATGCACAGAGACCCACTTACCCCATGGTACGGAACGGAGCCGAGACTAGCAGAAGTTGTGCGATTGAACTGTATACAGGTACCATTATCTATATCTCATTTGGAAACATTCATCGTATTCTGGAAAGTTCCTTTGTAGTCAAAAGCACAATAAATTCTCCTTGCAAGAAATATTTTAGAAGCGTACTCATCTCGAGAATCCATCTGTCAGTACCTACCACAACTCTCTCCACAAAGGGTCTGTCGCCATCCACTCTGCATATTTCGTTAAATTACTGTGTTCCTGCTCTCGATCGCTGCCATGATGGATAAATTCCATATCATCCAAATACTCACTGCCGCCTGCACGATTTGCAGTTTAATCGTCCTTGTGTTTCGATCGTGGCTGGACTGGCCTGAGTTATGGGGGAAATACAAGAAACGACGCCGCAAGACAACTCAAGCCGAAATCATGACGGGATATACTGTGGATCAGCTCAGTAGCAGCCATGTCGATGAAGTTTCGCAAAACGAGCTGGGGATTCAGGATGGTCGGAAGACTTGATGATCTCGACGGCACAGATTTGCCATCTTAGCAAAATATTTGATGACAAAATATGCTCATTTTCTTGGAGTGATAAGGGCAAAGAACCTGCTACAAGGGCCTAGCTGGTGGAAGAATGGCTCGGTAGCTTTTTTTTTTACATGAAAGAGACATTGATAGCTACCTGGGAATTTCCACTAGTCGTTCTAGTTACACCTGAATTCAATTCCATGGGAGCAAATGATATCCCTTCACCCCATCAAAGCAAGCCAGAAGCTCCTTCCACTAGCAAAGAGGAATTCCACCCCAAATTTCAAACTGCTCCTCCGTAGTCTTTGCACAGCATTCTTGAACTTGATGGCTGATAGAAACAGCAAATGGTCGAACGGGGAATTCATGAATGGGAACAGATCGGCAGTGCTTAGCCAAAGGCTCTTGATGTAACCCACTTCTTACCCTTACCACGAAATCACAAGGTCCCTGACCACGGCAGATCATGATTTGACACCACGGACAAAGCTCGTAGTCAGCCTGCCACCCAACAACCCCCTTCTCTTGACAGTCAAAGTATGTCCGAAACCATGGGACGATATCTTGTTCATGGGGACAAATATGAAGAGGTTTCGTTGTATTTGACCATGCCGTATTCCAAACATGGATACGATATTCAGTGAAGACTAATAATTGCTCATCTGAGACTGTTGAAATCTGCATCGAAACTGAGACTTTCATGTGCTGGATATGCCAAATTGTGCATTCTTGCTGAAAATCGGTCTTGTCGTTCCTGATCGGTATCTCATATCGCCAGCAATTCCCGTTTACCCCGATGGTCTGATCTCGCTTCAGCTTCTGGATGAAGTCTAAAAAGACCCAAGGACCCATGACGAGGCAAGGACAGAGCCTCACATCGTTGCTGAATTTGAGAGTACAGGATTTAGTATGTCGCACTCTCCACCAGTCAAGACAATGGAGCTCCTCCGGCCGTTCTTCCGGAGGACAGCATGGTATCTCAGATTTCTTTTTTTGTGGCTTGCGTTGTAGAAGTACATAATCTTCAATCGCTGGTGGAAATTCCTGACTTGAATCCTGAAGAACGGGTATGTACTTTTGGTAAAAGGTTTTGCCGGTCCATGCAACGGATTGCTGATCGCTAAGAGGAAGCCATCTGAGAATCCCATCGAGAATCTCCTGCGGTATATCGACGAGATAACATTTAGGTGTAGTAGGTATGTAATCAATCTCGGACTTGAATTGGACTCGTCGCTTTTTGTCAAGTCCCGATGGCGTGAGTTGTGCCTGTTCGGCACAGGGCGCCATATTTTCTAGAAGAAAGGCCTCAGAAGGAATATGAGGCTCGGGAAGAGGTTCTTCGTCGCCCATTACCGTTGATCTAACTCGAATCCGACGAAAAGGTGCCCTGGTTCTTCGGCTTGATCTGCCCTTGAAGAGGCGCCACTGAGGACGTTCTTCAAAAAAGTGTCCTTGTGTAGGCCGGATCATTCGACTCGTGCTTATGTTTCTCATCTACCTCGATTGAAGGGACCAAAAAATAGGGATAGAAACAAAATGGTTGGGTCAAGGAAGAGGAGAAAAAGCAGACCGTGTGCAATGGCCGATATGAAAATGTTGTGGGGGTAGGGGCCATTCCGTCAACAATAATGACGGTGATGAAACTCCTAATTAAGACCCGACAGCCACTTTGAGCATAGTAGTATCATTTTGACTTTAGAACTTTACCCACTCCATTTCGACCTATTCCTCATTCTGCTACTTGATACCAAGCTGATCCACGATATAATCAAAAACTCCATCTGCGCTGACCCCATAGCCGCAATCTTTCATCCCCGCCAAAGCTTCAAAGACCTGCCTCACGGTGACATCATTTCGCCTCATCCTTATCACAAACTGATCAAACTTCTTTGCAACTTCCCTTTGCCCAGAGCCAGAAAACACAAACTTGAGAACTGGAATCTGAGCCAAGCTCGCCGCACAGCACTGTAGGAGGCACTTGACGTACTTGTTCCCGCCGAAAGCTCCGCAGCCCCAGAGTCCAGTCACAACATGACTATATGGGTTGACATCGCTGCGAAAGGCATTATATGCCTTTGAAATCATTTCTCTGCATATCCGTGTGGGAGGGTGGATGTCTGGAATTAGAAAATTGCTTTCTGCGCCAAGGATATCCATTTCCAGAGCATCCATGAAAAGCATTGTTCGATCTTTCCAGCGATAGAATTCTTGTAGGGAGCAGTTGGAAGAAGGAAGAACTTGATCCAATTTGGCATCTCTGCCGTAGCCTTTGATAGAGACCATCGGCTCGGCACCCCGGCAGACGAGAACCTGGTCATCAGATAATGGAGGAGCGAGGAGGACGGCAGGGTATGACTCTGGGGAAATGCCGACATGCAACTCTTCTTGTGTACCTGTCGGGCCATAGCCAAAACATTTGTTTGCTGAGATCACACATGCTCCTTGGGGAAGACCAAGATAAGCGGATGCAGTGTGTGATTCCTCCAGATGACATACCTCGATGGATGTCGAGGAAAGGTAAGCCTTCGAAGCTTCGGTCTCGAATGTGTGATCTACTTCGTTGCTTCCAATTGATCGAACTGTGAATGTGATGGGCCACTCATCCGTTGACAAATCAATCCGGGGTTTATGACCTTCTATTGATTGTTGAAGGTGCTCAAAGTATGTAAACAGTGCAGTCAAGTACGCGTGGACAGCGCCTGGATGGGATGTGTTTGATTGGGAATACCAGGGTCTCAAATCGACGAATGACTCCGTATCCCAAGGATGCGAGGGTAAAGAGCAAAGGAATTGATGAACTACCAGACATGCAACTTGTCGTCGTGAGAAAGTGGCTGTGGATGATCCACTATCGTTATGTGCTGGTGAAAGACATGGTAACGTTCCATTGGGGAAAAGTGTAGGCAATTCCAAGGCCAAGTCCACTAAAAATGGCCAAGTTTTGGTGAAGTACTGGGCATGTTGGGCTTCATCTTTGAGGTATGAAGCCATAAACTCGTGGAGCGCATTATGATTCTCATTCGTCACAGTTCCTCTCAGCGAGAGGGCAATTGTTTCCAGCGCTTCAATGAGCGAGGCAATATCACGGATGGGGTCCGATTTACTTGTCAAGATGGCCGTGAGCAGGTCCCAAAAGGGCACTTGATCCTCGTCGGAGCCAAGAAGATCGAATCGATCTTGGCATCGTACCACAGAAGAAGAGGGCAGAATGAAGCGATTTGCCATGGTAAGTTAGTTCAATGGGGTCTGTGCCTCTTGTCATTTGGACCCGTCGTCTCTATAAACGCAAGATAATCGCACCAGCCTACATCGTTCGTATTCGGTACCACGGAAAACCCATGACTCACTATGGGGGCTGGTCAATCAATCAGAAACTACAGTATGTTATTTGCTCTGATAAATATCTTAGACAATTATAAGTGGTCCACAGAGTCGTAACAAGAGGCTATCCCCAAGCCACGGGATCTCTCTTACTGTTCCTGTTCCTGTTCTTTAACTTCACCAACTTTCGCCTTCAAACCCCATCAATCACCCAATCACTGCACGACCCCTGCGCTCTCCATCATCGGTCACCGATTTTTCCAACGATCCCAGTGCATTATTCTCTCACACCAACCCTGGTTTGCTCGAGTCTAAATAAAGCACTGCAAGCGCCGTGGCGGGGGTATCTCCATCCTTTATACCAATGAGGCGCAACGGAGCCATTCCGATCCCGATGCTCGTGGTTTAATGACTCGCTAAACTGCCGTTGACTGGGCCTCTACCTAATCTGGTCTTGTTTGTTCTACCGAAAAATGCCATATGGTCCCAGTCCCCATCACGGTCCCCGCACCCGCACAGGTGAACAGGGGGGTCTTCCATGGAACCTCCCGCGGCCCGTTCGTCGACCTAATCCATCCCGGTCACGTCAAGACGTTGTGCCTTTGTGATGGGTCCGATCGTCTCTTTCTTGTCGATTCGTGCCCGGAAATGACGACTGTCCGTCATCCGCTTGAACTCGGCCAATCCGACCTCACCGGCCTCTACTAACCCATTCGTGACGTGGCAGGGGAAATCCAGAGGAAATGAGACTCCCTATCAAGCGAGGTCAATCTCGGAGGATTGTTGCCAGGTACAATTCTCCTCCGCCGGTTGGTTGCCAAGGCCAAAACTCTAAAGGAAAGCACCATGCCACTCTCGGCCCGCCAGTCCATTCGACGCATGGTATTCACTTGCGAGAGGCACGCTAATTAGCCATACAAAAGCTCTTTTCTCTCGACATTCGCAATAAGCGCCCAGTCACAGTTGCGGTGGACGCAACAAATCCCAAGTTCAAGGCCATCCAGCATGCTCATTGCTCACCTGGCGTGCATATTTCCTGCAGGTGCAACGCAAGTTATTTTTGGCCCATCACGCCTCCCCCTCGGCGCTTCCCAATCCTCGGGCTGGCCAGCCTTGTTCGTCATCCAGGTTCTTTGCCTTAGCGGAGGAATAGCGCACGATAGCGCGACGATAGTGGGCTACCAGTCAGGGTCGTTTGTCGTAGTCGTGGTAGTCGTACTCGTAAAATATATACAGAGTCCGGAGTAGTCCCATGTTGATCGATGTTGACTGCCCGGCCCAATGCCTGCCCCGCTGTGCAGCCCTCTGCAGATGCTCGGCCGTCATTCTTTTCTCTTCTTTCTGCTTTGGTTGCTTCTTCTGGACTCTCTTGATCCAATTTCCTCTTCCCCCCTAGTCTGCTGCTGCTCACTCTTCTCCTGAATCTTCTCCCCCGGGGGGGGCCCCCCCCCCGGGGCCCGGGGGTGACAGAAATGGTCAAAATATGGTGAAAGGTTGACAAAACTTGAGGGTCCCTGGAAAGAGATCGAAACACCGG
>JAMAGZ010000196.1:0-28143 GCA_023626575.1 Penicillium sp. PF1803
AGTATTATTTTTAATAGGTTTATTTGTAAATATAGCTGGTTTATTAATATTAATAGGGTATAGTTTTATAGGTTTAGCATATATTTTAGTATATGTAGGTGCAGTATCTATATTATTTCTTTTCATCTTAATGTTAATTAACATTAGAATTTCTGAACTTTTAAGTGAAACTAATAATGATATACCTTTAGCTATGTTAACAGCTTTACTATTTTATTATATAATAGGGCAAGTAATACCTTCAAATTTAACAGATAATACTATAATATCTTCTTCATCAAATTCATTTTCGGAAGTATATAATGTGCAACTAGATAATCAAATTTTAAATTTAGTTGATTTAAAACAACAAATAGGTTATGCAAGTAGTAATGGATGAGATAGTTCATTAATAGAACCTACACATATAGCTAGTATAGGTAATATAATGTATACAAGTTATTCAATATGATTAATAATAAGTTCAATTATTTTATTACTAGGTATGGTAGGAGCTATAGTAATAACTATAAAACAAAAATAATAAAAGATAAGAATAATTTGAGCATTTTTTTTAAATTAAAAATATGATATATACATCAAAAAGTAATTTTCAAAATCATCCTTTTCATTTAGTTTCACCTTCACCTTGACCTTTATTTACTAGTGTTTCATTATTTATATTAACAACAGCCACAGTTTTATTTATGCATGGATTCCAAGGATTTGAATATTTAGTGCCTGTAGCTATATTTAACGTAATGTATGTTATGGGATTATGATTTAGAGATGTTATCTCAGAAGGTACATATATAGGTAATCATACAAATGCAGTACAAAAAGGATTAAATTTAGGAGTAGGTTTATTTATTATATCTGAAGTTTGTTTCTTCTTAGCTATATTCTGAGCATTTTTCCATAGTGCTATATCACCTAGTGTAGAATTAGGTGCACAATGACCACCATTAGGTATACAAGCAGTAAATCCTTTTGAATTACCATTATTAAATACTATATTATTATTATCATCAGGTGTAACAATTACATATGCTCACCATTCATTAATACAAGGTAATAGAAAAGGAGCTTTATATGGAACAGTAGTGACAATAATATTAGCTATAATATTTACAATATTCCAAGGTGTTGAGTATTCAGTATCTTCTTTCACAATTTCTGATAGTGTATATGGATCATGTTTCTATTTTGGAACAGGTTTCCACGGTTTACATGTTATTATAGGAACAGCATTCTTAGCTGTAGGATTATGACGTATGGCAGCATACCATTTAACAGATCACCATCACTTAGGTTACGAATCTGGTATATTATACTGACATTTTGTAGACGTAGTTTGACTTTTCTTATATATCTCTGTATACTACTGAGGATATTAGAAATATAAACATATATCTATTTCCCTTAAAAAAGGGTAAGAGACTTTAGTTTAATGGTAAAACATGTGACTTTTAATCATTATAATATGGGTTCAAATCCCATAAGTCTTAATAAAAAAAATAAGTATCATAATAAATATATTAATGACTATAAGTTAATGGTAGACTGCTTATTTACCATATAAGATGTGCTGATTCGAATTCAGCTAGTCATAATTAGTGTAGTTTAATTTTTTTTTATGGCTATAAGTTAATGGTAGACTGTTTACCTTCCAAGTAAAGTGTGTCGATTCGAATTCGACTAGCCGTATAATAAATATTTAGGGTTAGTAACTTAATTGGTAAAGGGTTTTCTTGTCGAGAAAATAGATGCCGGATCGAGGCCGGCCTAACCCGTATTTAAGTTAAAATGTATTATAAATATTATATATGTATAAATCTAAAGGAAAAGTTGCTATTGGTAGGGTAAGATATTTGCTAAATATTGTGTTTTAACACTTAGATGTTCGATTCATCTCTTTTCCGAAGAGCATAGTTTAATAGGCAAAACTGTAAGCTTCAACCTTATATTTCTTAGTTCAAATCTAAGTGCTCTTGAATATAATATTTATTTTATTTATTGGTTCTTTAACTTAACCGGTAAAGTGTATTCTTGATAAGGATATGTTCAGTGTTCGAGTCACTGAAGAATCAAAAAAAAAAGAGAGTTGGCTGAGTGGTTTAAGGCGGCTAGCTTGAGTCTAGCTAAGGATAAAAACTTTCATATGTTCGAATCATATACTCTCTGATACCTATAAAAAGGGAAAAATTAAAGTTATAATTATATAAAAAATTACAGGTTAGTGTCCGGTGGTTGGTCGCTTCATTTGGGTTGGAGATTGTTTATGTTCGAATCATAATAACCTGATATATATATATATATATATTAAATATAAAAAATATTCCACAATATAGGTGATATGTATCATATACATCTTGAGAAATCAAGGCAAGTATAAAAAGAAACTATTATGGATGGTTCGCTATATATTTCAAGATTTATCTAGCAAGTAGCAATAGATATCAAAGAGAAATCTTATAATTAGACAAAGTGAATTGAAATATCTTAGTAACTTTAGGAAAAGAAATCAAACGAGATTGTTATTTGGTGTCTTCTGAATAACAAAAGCCTATTTAAAAAATTAAAATGGAAAAAATCTGTTTGAATATAGGGGAACCTTCCTCTAAGGCTAAATAAAATATATAAGCGATAGCGTAGAAGTACCGTGAGGGAAAAGGCTGAAATAGTAGTTTTATAAGCAGCTCGAGTGAAATTTTAAATAAATAATAAGAGCGTACCTTTTGCATAATGGGTCAGCAAGTTAATTTTAGATGCAAGCATATAATAAAAAATATTATTGTTTGCTTAGATAAACCAATTATGAAAAAATGAATAAGTATCTAGGATTAGACCCGAAGGCTAGTGATCTTACCATGATCAGGGTTGTAAAAGCCCGAACGGGTTATCGTTGTAAAGATATCCGATGAATTGTGGTAAGTTAGTGAAAGACAAAACTGACTAGTATAGCTGGTTTTCCGCGAAACCTATGTAAGTAGGTAATTTAATTAACATCTTAGCAGGTACAGAACTGTGATCTCGGGCAATACCATAGGTATTTGTCAACATCGGGGGGTTGTAGTGACTTTACCGGAGAGTATTTGCACTCGGAAGGGCAAAGATGAATGTTAAATAATCGGACATAGTGCGATAAGGTTGTATGTCTAAAGGGAAACAGCCCAGAACAAGAGTTAAGGTTCCAAAATTATTGTTAAGTGAAATTAAGGATGTTTTCTTTTAAAACAATCAGGAAATAGGCTTAGAAGCTGCCATTTTTTGAAGACCTCGTAACAGAGCACTGATTAAATTTTTAGGAGAAAACGCCGAAAATTTAACGGATCTAAAATAATATACCGAAACCTTGTACACATAATATGTGGGGTAGCGGAACATTGGATAAAAAATATATACATTTATATTTCTTAGAGATATAAATTAAGGGATAAAGGTATAATATTAAAATATTAGTATTTCTATATTAGTATTTTAATATTATAAAGAGAATTAGTAAGGGTACTTAGATAAGGGTACTTGAGAAAGGTCTTTTGTAATTTTCTTAGGTTAATTAAATAGTTCCTTTATCTTTAGTTTTAGAGATTACGTAACCTATAGGTAATATTTACTTGATGTGACTAAAACTATCTTAATAATTTCCAAGAGACAATGCTGACATGAGTAACGAAAAAGGCTTTTAGCCTCGCCTTAAGCTTATGGCTTCTATATCAAACCGGTGTCTAAGAATATTAATCAAAGGATAATTTTGATGATATATAATATACTCTTGTAAATAGAGTAAAAAGTAAAACCTTTATTAAGTAATAAAGGTTCTGGAAAACTTTTTACAAAGTTTATATATTAAATATATATAATCAGAAACATATTACACCGTACCTAGAATCTAACCCAAGTAAGCAAGTAGAGTATACAAAGGCGTTTGAGTGAACAATCATTAAGGAACTCGGCAAATTGACTCTGTACCTTCGGAATAAGGAGGGCCATTATTATTATGTATGATATATTAATAGTATATTATATTAATAATAAGAGGAATCATAAAATAATGTTGTACGACTGTTTAATAAAAACACAGCACTCTGCAAAGATAAAAAATCAAAGTATTGAGTGTGATGTCTGCCCAATGTCGGCTGGGTAACGGATTTACCTTGGTTATTAACTGAGGTTTTGAAGGACACCCCGATTAATGGCGGCCTTACCTATGAGGGTCCTAAGGTAGCGAAATACCTTGGCCGTTAAATGCGGTCCTGCATGAATGACTTAACGATACAACAGCTGTCTCGATGATTGTCTCAGTGAAATTGGAATAGCAGTGCAGATACTGTTTACCTCTAGATAGACGAGAAGACCCTATGCAGCTTTACTGTTACTAATTACAAGAGTACAAATTTAGGATGATTTATAGTGTATAAGGTAGTTGTTAGATAACAATGAAACACCTTTATTCGTATCCTATTATATTCTCTTGATGATTGGGAGGCAGTTTATGCGGGGCACAGATCCCACAAAAAGTACCTGGGTATATCCAAAGTTCATATTGTAAATTTGTATATTTATATACAAATATTTTAATTTGTTATATTTATTTTTATATTTATACAGTTACTATTCGATTAAATTCTATATTTATTTTTATTTTAAGTAAGATTTTAACTATATGGTGAATAGATGTATTTTAAACTTTAATATTTAAAAGTTTTTTGTTATATTAATATTGTATTTGTCAATATTAATATGATGTTTATCTATACTTTAAAAGTTTAATGGCTTAATCTTGCTTTACTGTTTGACCTACGAGTCTATCAGTCGCGTAAGCGGGGCATATGATCACAAGATGCATTAAGGAAAGGTCTTGGATTATAGAAAAAGTTACGCTAGGGATTTATAACTGTGAGTCCTCCAATATTATAAAATATTGGTAATATATTGGGTAAATTTCAAAGACAACTTATATTATTTATGTGTATTTGAAGCGAAACTTATTTTAAGCAGATATTTATCTTAAAGATAAATTTAAATAAGGACGTTCAACGACTAAAAGGTGAGTATAGCTAACAATAATCCTTTTTTAATGCCCAACATCTTTATTAACTAAATATAAAGGTTTAATCCTTTATGATTATTTATTAGTATAATAATTATTATTTTAATAATAATGTAATAGACTTGTTTATCAAGCTTTAATATTATATAATTAATTTATTAATTGTATTAATATTTTAATATACAACATAAATATGTTAAATATTATAAAATCAAAATTAAATAATATATATAAAAAAAAATCATTAAATAATTCTAACGTAACTAAATATAATAAAGATTTAGTTCCTGCAGTAAGAAATTGAAAAAGTAGTGTATATACTTATAATAAAAATGCTATAAGTTTAATACCTATTAAAAGTAGATTTGTTATGAAATTAATTAAAGGATATTTTAATTCATATCATTTAGAACTAGAATCTTTATTAAGAAAAGAAAGATTACGTCGTAGATATAGAAAAATATCAACTAATAGAATATTTATGAGTGATGGTGAATTTAAACATACTAATGATAAAGTTAATATTACATTATATGTTTATAATAAACAAAAACTTAATTATTTATTAAAACTAAAAAAAAGATACACAATATTGTTTTCAAAAGCTAGATTTATAAGAAAATTAAAATTAATAAGAAATGTAGGTTTAAATATATTAAATCAACAAAAAGAAAAAAGTACTGTATTGGTAAGTGTATTACCAAAATATAATTCAAATATAAACTCAGTACAAAATACTTATTATAATAGATTTATAAAAAAAAGCTTAAAAAGATTAATATATTATGTGTATTATAAACAAATACTTTATATTAATAAAGCTAAATTTGAAAATTCATATTTACAAGGTTTAATAAATTTAATAAGAAAGATTTATAATAAAAATGTTGAATTTAATATAATAAATTTAAAATATTTTTATTTTAATAGTAATATTTACACACAACCATTAGAATTAAAATTAAAGAAAAAAAGAAATGTGTTAAGATACCTTAAAGTTTTAATAAGAAAAGCAAAAATAAAAAATATTAAATTGGTTGAAAAATCAAAGAAATTATTTAGTGTTAATAGTTTAGATACTAATAATTTAGTGCAGCAAGATAATACAAATACAAAATATCTGAAAAAAATTATATTAAATAATATAAAATATAAAAGAGTATCAGGTGTAAGATTAGAAGCTGCAGGTAGATTAACTAGACGTTTTTCTGCTTCAAGATCTCAACGTAGAACTAAATATAAAGGAAATTTAGAAAATGCTTATTCTTCTATTAAAGGTTATTCAACACCAGTTTTAAGAGGTAATTTTAAAGCTAATTTACAGTGTACTGTAATAAACTCTACTTCACGTGTTGGAGCTTTTGGAGTTAAAGGTTGAGTAAGTGGTACTTAATAAAAAAATTTTTATATCAATTCTCCATCCCAAAAATTAGTTAATAAAGATGATGAAATAGTCTGAACCGTTTTGAGAAAAATGGAAATAAAAGAATATTCTTTTATGATAACATAAATTGAACAGGCTAATTTGCGCAAGAGAGTACAAATTGAGTGCGCGGTTTGGCACCTCGATGTCGGCTTAGCTCATCCTCATGCATGCAGAAATCATGAAGGGTTCGACTGTTCGTCGATTAAAGAGCTACATGAGCTGGGTTTAATACGTCGTGAGACAGTATGGTTTCTATCTTCTAGAGGAACTTAAAGTAGATTAAAGATAGCCCCTTCGTACGAAAGGAGTTGGGTATATTGATCTCTGGTTTACCTGTTGTTTATGATTTATATTACATTGTAATATAACTAAATGCTTATACTTAAGTATTGGATCTCATAGGCATGGCAGGAAAGCTACATCAGTTAAAGATAAGTGTTGAAAGCATCTAAACGCGAAGCAAACTTTATGATACTTTTATACGTAGTAGAACACTACGAGATTAATTGTTTTTAACAATTGATAGGCTTTAGTTGTAAGAATGAAAACATTTTTAGATATAAAGTACTAATTATTATTAATATACTAGTTATTTTTTCATATCATTTTAATTTAATAACGCCTTTTTAGCATAAAAGTAATGCAACCGTTTTGTAATCGGTAGACGTGAGTGCGATACTTGCATTAGGCTAATACAATATATACTACTATAAATATAAGTATAGTTTGTATATTTTATATATATCATACAATATAGGTATAATTTATATATTATAATTATATGCAATATAGTAATATGTATAATACAATATAAGTATATATATATATATATAATACAATATAGATATAAATAGATATTTCTATTATAAATAATATGCAATATAAGTATAATAAATAATATACTATAAAAAAGAATATACAATATAGGTATAGTATATACATTTTATATAGACCCAATGGTCAAGTATGGTTAAGACATAACATTTTCACTGTTAGTGCGGGAGTTCAAATCTCCCTTGGGTTGAAAGAGATTAGCTCAGTTGGTAGAGCTGTCGCTTTACACGCGAAAGGTCAGGTGTTCAAGTCACCTATCTCTTAAATGCGGGTTAATGTAATAGTAACATATATGGCTCATGCCCATAAAATTTAGGTGCAACCCCTAAGTCCGCAACCAAAGACTATAGCTTAATCGGTAAAGCGAACCACTCATGATGGTTTGAGTAAATGTTCAAGTCATTTTAGTCTTATATAATCCGAGTGCTGGAATTGGTAGACAGTCTTAATTTAAGCTTAAGTGGCGCAAGCCGTAAACGTTCGACTCGTTTCTCGGGTATATTAGGGGTTATAGTTTAACTGGTAAAACGGCGATTTTGCATATCGTTATTTCAGGATCGAGTCCTGATAACTCCAAATAATTTTATTATTAATTTATAATAATAAAATTATTATTTTTTGTAACTATTAGTTAATAATAACATATTTTTCATTATTAGCTTGAGAAGCTCAATTGGTAGAGCGAATCATTGAAGCTGATTAGGTTGTAAGTTCAAGTCTTATCTCGAGCAAAGTATAGTTACATGGGTATGCTGAAATTGGTAACCAGGTTCCGCTTAGGACGGAATAGTTTTTTACTTTACAAGTTCAAGTCTTGTTACCCATATATGTATATAATTTTTATGTTGTCGACTAATCGGTAAGTCATAAATTTTTGGTATTTACTATTGGGTGTTCGAGTCGCCCCAACATAATTAAAGTGTAGTGTGTATTTGTATACACACTATACAAGTATATATTTATATACGTACTATATATATATAGTATAAATACTTGTATATGCGCCTAGCCGGGATAGTTCAATGGTAGAACAATAATTTCATGAATTAAGAATGGGAATTCGATTTTCTCTTTCGGCTTTTAAAAAGCATTTCCCTACAGATATTATAAAAAGAAAAAAAGAATCAAAATAATAATTGATAATCAAAAAATGGATTTTATATTAAAGAATCTTTACAGTAATTTAGGTATTTTATCGTCAATAAAAATATATGTACCCTGTGAGTTAAATATAAACAATTTTTATTTTGATATGGATATATCATTATTTGATGAAAAAATTTTATATATCTTGGAAAATGTTTTTCTATTGTTATTATTATTAACAATAATTTATTTTTCTAATCTCTATGTACGAGGTAAGAGATTAGTTAATTTTAATGAATCACAAGTAGATCTATATGATTCTGGTGATAATATAGATTGTAGTTCTTCTAGTGCTGAGGGTAATTATACCTCTAGTGATAGTGATGATGGTGAAGATGATGAGACTAAGTTATCTAGGCGTAGGCGTAGATGACAGAAGTCTCGGGATTATACTTCTAAATATGCACCTAATAAAAAAGCGTATAGTATGACTAAAAATAATAATAAAAACTATAATATTTATTTACGAGCAGCTAGAGATGTATATTGTCAGGGACAGGAACCAGCAATCCCCAAAAATCATGTTTTCGATAAAAAAATGTATAAAGATACGGTTAGAGAGTTAAACAAAGCAAAACTTGAAAATCCAAATTTAAATTTAGATTTAGATACACTATGTAGATTGCATATTTCTCGGTATTATAAGTATTTATATAATAAATATAATTATAATACATTAACACCAGATCTAATTAATACTATTACCAAAAAGTATAATATTAGTGCTCTTAATAGATGAGGGGAGCAAATTCAAAATATAGATTCTGAAAAATTAACAACTTATCTTAATATTTCAGAAAAAATTCACAATAAATACATAGAGCGTGTTTATTTACATAGCTTTAAGTGAGATGGTTGATTTGTTAGACAAATCGCCAAAATAATATCAAGATCTAATTAATAATACAGACTACGAAAAGTTAAAAACTTATCTGAATATTTCAGGTATTACATTTATAAATTACAAGGATCGTATTACTTTACGTGCTTTATATTAAAATACATGATATATATATTTTATTGACGATAAAATACTTAAATTACATAAGTAATAAAAATTAACTTAAATTAATAATAATTTAGTTATAGGTGGGTATAGTTCAATGGTAGAACGGCTGTATGTGGCATAGTATATCCTAGTTCGAGTCTAGGTATCCTCCCTAATTAACAAATTAATATAGTTAAATTGTTATTCATATAAAATAAATTCATTTTTTGATATTAATTAATATAATATAATAAATATTATTAGTATTATACAGCCAATTGTTTTAAATACAATATACTTATCTAAGTATATATGTATAGTAAAATTATACTATATGCATATAGTATATATATAGCAGCATAATGTATATACATTATATATATAAATATAATATATATATGTATATATTTATTCAAAATGAAGAATTAATTTTACTATTTTTTGTCCACCGGATATTATAGTGAAATTGCACAAATTTCTCATCAGGTTATACAAAGAAGAGATTTTTCATCTTCTGCTGCTTTAGAAGATATAGCTATAACAAAAGAGGAAACAGGATCTGTATTTACATTTAAGCAACCAACTGAGTGACAAGAAAGATGATTTTTATCATCTAATGCTAAAGATATTGGTACTCTATACTTAATGTTTTCATTATTTTCAGGATTAATAGGAACAGCATTTTCAGTACTTATAAGATTAGAGCTTTCAGGACCAGGAGTACAATATATTTCAGATAATCAATTATATAATAGTATAATTACAGCTCATGCTATAATGATGATTTTCTTTATGGTTATGCCAGCTTTAATAGGTGGTTTTGGTAATTTCTTATTACCATTATTAGTAGGTGGTCCAGATATGGCATTCCCAAGATTAAATAATATAAGTTTCTGATTATTAGTACCTAGTTTATTCTTATTTATATTCTCAGCAACAATAGAAAATGGAGCAGGTACAGGATGAACATTATACCCACCATTATCAGGTATACAATCTCACAGTGGACCAAGTGTTGATTTAGCTATATTTGGTTTACACTTGAGTGGTATAAGTAGTATGTTAGGTGCTATGAATTTTATAACAACAATATTAAATATGAGAAGTCCAGGTATACGTTTACACAAATTAGCTTTATTTGGATGAGCTGTAGTTATTACAGCTGTGTTATTATTATTATCATTACCAGTATTAGCAGGTGGTATAACTATGATATTAACTGATAGAAACTTTAATACTTCATTCTTTGAAGTAGCTGGTGGAGGTGATCCTATCTTATTCCAACACTTATTCTGATTCTTCGGACACCCTGAAGTTTATATTTTAATTATACCAGGATTTGGTATAATTAGTACAGTTATAGCCGCAGGATCTGGAAAAAATGTATTTGGTTATTTAGGTATGGTTTATGCTATGTTATCTATTGGTGTATTAGGTTTTATAGTTTGAAGTCACCACATGTATACAGTTGGTTTAGATGTTGATACTAGAGCTTACTTTACAGCTGCTACTTTAATTATTGCAGTACCTACAGGTATTAAAATATTCAGTTGATTAGCTACATGTTATGGTGGATCTTTACACTTAACACCTCCTATGTTATTTGCTTTAGGATTTGTTGTGTTATTCACTATAGGTGGTTTAAGTGGAGTTGTTTTAGCTAATGCTTCACTTGATGTTGCATTCCATGATACTTACTATGTTGTTGCTCACTTCCACTATGTATTATCTATGGGTGCTGTATTTGCACTATTTAGTGGTTGATACTTCTGAATACCTAAAATATTAGGTTTAAGTTACGATCAATTTGCAGCTAAAGTTCATTTCTGAATTTTATTTGTTGGTGTAAATTTAACATTCTTCCCACAACACTTTTTAGGTTTACAAGGTATGCCTAGAAGAATAAGTGATTACCCTGATGCTTTCTATGGTTGAAATTTAATAAGTAGTATAGGTTCTATTGTTAGTGTTGTAGCTACATGATATTTCTTAACTATTATTTACAAACAATTAACAGAAGGTAAAGCTGTATCAAGATATCCTTGATTAACTCCACAGTTATTCAGTGATACATTCCAAGTTTATTTCACTAGAAATAATAGTTCATTAGAGTGATGTTTAACTAGTCCACCAAAACCTCACGCTTTTGCTAGTTTACCTATACAATCTTAGTTAAGATTTTAATTGTAGGATTTATAAAAATAAAAATTATACATAAATAAGACTTATTATATAAATATATTTATCCACAATATAGATATAAAGAATATATTTTATATATTTCTCGTAAATATATTCTTTATATCCTTAGCTCTGAGAGCTAAGTTTATTTATATAAAAAAAAATAGAGATAAGGTATTTAGGTTAAATTTTTTTGTTTGCATTGTTCTGTAAAAAGATAGATAATTATTTAAAATGTTACAAGCCGCAAAAATAATAGGTACAGGTTTAGCTACTACAGGTTTAATAGGAGCAGGAGTAGGAATAGGTGTTGTATTTGGAGCACTTATACTAGGTGTTGCAAGAAATCCTTCATTAAGAGGACAATTGTTCTCTTATGCAATATTAGGTTTTGCCTTTGCTGAAGCAACAGGTTTGTTTGCTTTAATGATGGCTTTCTTGTTATTATATGTAGCTTAAATAACTACATATATTTAATGTTTAGTTGTTTTGACTATAACATATTTCTTCTGTGTAATTTTTCATATAAAAATGAAGACAAGTTTTTTTATAAACATATAAATGTTTATTATGATGTAAATCTAACTACTTATAGGTGTGTTTTCTAAAATTTTAAATAATAAATAAGTTAAAATAAATAATTTTTTTTTATTAAATATTAATAGATTATTTTATGACAGCAACAACTTTTTTTTTATTATTAATACCAGTATTAGGAATAATATTGTTATTAGTTAATTTAATATTATCACCACATAATGCATATCAAGAAAAAGATAGTGCTTTTGAATGTGGTTTTCATTCTTTTTTAGGTCAAAATAGAACACAATTTAGTATATCTTTCTTTATATTTGCTCTATTGTTTTTATTATTTGACTTAGAAATTTTATTAGTATACCCTTACGTAGTAAGTGCATATACTAATGGTATATATGGTTTATTAATCATGTTAGTATTTTTCCTAGTGTTAACACTAGGGTTTGCATTTGAGTTAGGAAAAAATGCTTTAAAAATAGAAAGCAGACAAGTGTATAACTTTAATAAGAAATCTTGAAAAGGATATTCTTTAATTTATAAATAAACATTTAAATATATAAATAAGGTAACAATGGCAATTAATTTTTTTTTTATTAGTAGGCGAATAATACTTTTGTATTATTATAGAAATATACACTTAAATCCAAATTATTGATATAAGTTATTATATCTTTATAGATTTATGTTAGGATTTTTAGTTGTATGTAGTGCAATTAAAGATAATCCTATGTATATTTACGGGTTATTATATGAATTAAATATAAATTATTTAAATGATTTATTTTTTGATTCAATACATAATAATATGGTTCCTTGAGGATCAAGTAACAATGTGGAAGGATCCTCAATAAATGTACCAATGGGTACAAATCCTAATGGACCTTCAGGGCCCTTAGGGCCATCTGGACCTGGAGGAAATAATCCTCTAGGTGTAGAATCTAGTATTGAGAATGAAAACTCTAGAAATAGAAATAGAACTTATGAGTTCAAAATGCAATATAGACGTAAACCTGATGCACATACTCCAGCTTATCGTTATTATGATAATGATAAGCGTAGATGAGTTTACCCTGAAACTTTTCATGAGGCTAATCCAATTGTGTTGGCTTCAAAGACTATGCGGATTTATGAAGAGGATGGTATAAGATGAACATATATGTGTTCAGATTTTTATGAAGAATGTCGTTATTGTGTTGTAACTTATCCTGATGGTACAAGAGCTTATATCTTTGATAAGCCTACTCTTATGAAAAATATAGAGTTTCACAAAAGACAAGTGGCTATGAATTACCAAGTAGATCCTCCTTTTTCTTATACTAAATATTATAAGGAGCATTTTGATGAATTCAGACAAGAAAAAATAAGAAGAGAATTCTTAGATAAACAAACAAAAAAAAAAGAATTATTTATAGATTAATCTAACATATAACACATATATGCTTTATATCTTCAATAAAGGTTATTACTGTTTATGTAATAAATATTATAATTTAATAATTTTTATTACTAACCTATACTAATTGTAATCTATATTAGTATAGGTAATAGACCAAAAATATTAAAATATTTTTGGCTTTAATTTTTATGTAAGTATATAATTATACATATATATATATTTAACCTAGTATAAGTAATACTATAAATATAGTAACTTTAAAAACCATTAAATAAGAATAATATAACAACAAAAACTGAAAAAAAAAAAATGAATTTAGATTATAATTTTTTAAATTTACAATTGGATGCTCCAACACCATGAGGTTTATTTTTCCAAGATAGTGCTTCACCACAAATGGAAGGAATAGAAGAATTACATAATAATATTATGTTCTATTTAGCTATTATTTTATTTACTGTAACATGAATGATGGCAAATATAATAAGAAATTTTGCAGCTAAAAAATCACCTATAGCACATAAATATATGAATCACGGTACTTTAATAGAGTTAATTTGAACTATTACACCTGCATTTATATTAATATTAATAGCATTCCCATCTTTTAAATTATTATATTTAATGGATGAAGTAATGGATCCATCATTAGTTGTTTATGCAGAAGGTCACCAATGATATTGAAGTTACCAATATCCAGATTTCACTAATGAAGATGATGAATTTATAGAATTTGACTCATATATTGTACCAGAAAGTGATTTAGAAGAGGGTCAATTTAGAATGTTAGAAGTAGATAATAGAGTTATAATACCTGAGTTAACACACACAAGATTTGTAATATCAGCTGCTGATGTTATACATTCTTATGCTTGCCCTTCATTAGGTATTAAAGCTGATGCGTACCCTGGTAGATTAAATCAAGCTTCTGTTTACGTAAATCGTCCAGGTACATTCTTTGGACAATGTTCAGAAATTTGTGGTATACTTCATAGTTCTATGCCTATTGCTATACAATCTGTTTCAATAAGAGATTTCTTATTATGATTAAGAGATCAAATGGAAGGATAAATAAAAATAATTTTTTATTAATTTAATTAATGTATAATATACATTATTATCTTATTAGTTAAATTAACGTGTTAATTTAATGGTAGAATAGCGTGCTACGGACACGTATATATAAGTTCAAGTCTTATACACGTTTATAATAAAGTAAACATATAAACAAGGTATACTAGTATTTAGTATTTTTCCTTATATATTGTGACATACGAAGTAATATATGGTAAACCATTAATTACTAAAAATATTAAAAAAATTTTATAACAAAATTTTTTTATTAATAATTAAGTAATAGTAAGTTTTTAAAATTAATATAAAAAAAAACTAAAACTTCTGTAGGATAGATAAATCAAATTAAATTAAATTAAATTAATGACATTTTCAATATTTTTGTTTTTAATAGGGATATTAGGGTTTGTTCTTAATAGAAAAAACATTATACTAATGTTAATATCAATAGAAATTATGTTATTATCAGTAACATTTTTAATATTAATAAGTTCACTTAGTTTTGATGATATTCTTGGGCAAACATTTTCCGTGTATATTTTAACAATAGCGGGTGCTGAATCTGCGATAGGTTTAGGAATTTTAGTTGCATATTATAGATTAAGAGGTAGTATATCAATACAATATAAATAATGTATTTAACATTGATAATTTTACCTTTATTAGGTTCAATAGTTTCAGGTTTCTTTGGTAGAAAAGTTGGAGTAAGTGGAGCACATATAATAACATGTGTTTCAGTAATAACTACAACAATTTTAGCTATTATAGCTTTTTTTGAAGTAGGGTTTAATAACATACCTGTAACAATAAATGTTGCAAGATGAGTAGATGTAGAATCATTATATGTATTATGAAACTTCAGATTTGATTCATTAACAGTATCTATGTTAATACCAGTATTAATAGTATCTAGTTTAGTACACATATATTCAATAAGTTATATGAGCCATGACCCACACAA
The DNA here is from genome assembly GCA_023626575.1 of Penicillium sp. PF1803. Taxonomy (NCBI): domain Eukaryota; kingdom Fungi; phylum Ascomycota; class Eurotiomycetes; order Eurotiales; family Aspergillaceae; genus Penicillium; species Penicillium sp. PF1803. Next base: position 15,576 of record JAMAGZ010000196.1, read on the forward strand.
TCAAAGATTCTTTAGTTATTTAAGTTTATTCACATTTATGATGATTATACTTGTTACAGGTAATAATTACTTAATAATGTTTGTAGGTTGAGAAGGTGTAGGTGTTTGTTCATATTTATTAGTAAATTTCTGATTTACTAGAATAGCTGCAAACCAAAGCTCTTTATCAGCTTTATTAACAAATAGAGTAGGTGATTGTTTATTAACTGTAGGTATGTTTGCTATTTTATGATCTTTTGGTAATATAGATTATAGTACAGTATTTGCATTAGTTCCTTACTATAATGAAAATATTATAACTTTAATAGGTATTTGCTTATTAATAGGTGCTACAGCTAAAAGTTCACAAGTAGGTTTACACATTTGATTACCTCAAGCTATGGAAGGTCCTACTCCAGTATCTGCTTTAATTCACGCAGCTACTATGGTTACAGCTGGAGTTTATTTATTAATGAGATCATCACCATTAATAGAATATAGTTCAACTGTATTAGTATTATGTCTATGATTAGGTGCTATAACAACAGTATTTAGTTCTTTAATAGGATTATTCCAACAAGATATTAAAAAAGTTATTGCTTATTCTACTATGAGTCAATTAGGTATGATGGTAATAGCTATAGGTTTATCAAGTTATAATTTAGCATTATTCCACTTAGTAAATCACGCTTTCTATAAAGCATTATTATTCTTAGGTGCAGGTTCAGTAATACACGCTGTAGCCGATAATCAAGATTTTAGAAAATATGGTGGTTTAAGAGAATTCTTACCATTAACATATTCAGTTATGTTAATAGCTTCATTAAGTTTAGTAGCTGTACCTTTCATGACAGGATTCTATTCTAAAGATTTTATTCTTGAATCTTCTTATGGTCAATTCTATCTATCAGGTACTATAGTTTACTTTGTAGCTACTATAGGTGCAATGTTTACTACATTATATTCAGCTAAAGTATTATATTTAACATTCTTAGCTAATCCTAATGGTCCATTATCTAGTTACAAAATTGCACATGAAGGTGATTTATTCTTAACTATACCATTAATAATCTTATCTATTTTCTCTATATTCTTTGGTTATATTACTAAAGATATTTTTATAGGTTTAGGTACAGGTTTCTTTGTAGATAATAGTTTATTTATTCATCCTAATCATGAAATTATGTTAGATACTGAATTCGCAGTGCCAACATTCTTTAAATTATTACCTTTTGTATTTACAGTATCATTAAGTATAATATCAGTATTATTATCAGAATTCTTACCAAAATTACTTATAAACTTTAAATATTCAAAATTAGGTTATAATATCTTTAGTTTCTTTAACCAAAGATTCTATATAGAATTATTCTATAATAAATATATAGTTGAAGGAGTACTAAATTTAGGTGGTCAAACAACTAAGAGTCTTGATAAAGGTTCTGTAGAATTATTAGGTCCATACGGTTTAGAAAAAGGATTATTATCTTTAAGTAATAATTTAGGAAAATTAAGTACTGGAACTATAACTAGTTATGCATTATATATCTTAATAGGATTAATATTCTATATAACATTGTTATACTTCTCTTATAGTGATAATAATTTATTAATATTAGTAATATTTGCATTATTTGTATTATTAAATAAAAACTTATCATATAATAAATAATATTATTATAATATAATATAATTTATTTGTTTAATTTAAATTTATCTTTTTATTGAATATGCTTTTATCTTCAATATTTTGTTTATTATTATCTAATGCTTTGTCATTTAGACGTGATACAGCTATTCTTTATTCAAGAGTAGGAATAATTATTTTATTTTACTGTATCTTTTTATCTTATAATAATTTATTTATAACATATTTAGATAATGGTATTGGGTTATTTGGAGGTTTATTTTATACATCTTCTATAACACAAACATTTCATATATTAATATTTGTTATAAGTTTATTAATATTGAATATGACAGGATTTTATCCTAGAAAATTAATATCAAATGATTACATGAGTTTTAACAAATTATTATTTACTAAATTACAATTTGTTAAAAATATGGCTGTATCAAATATAATATTAAAAAAAGGAGAACAATATACTATAATAGAATATACATTAATGTTATTATTTATAATAACAGGTAGTATTTTATTAATATCAAGTAGTGATTTAGTATCTATTTTTTTATCTATAGAATTACAAAGTTATGGTTTATATTTATTATGTACTATGTATAGAAATTCAGAATCAGCAACTTCAGCAGGTTTAACTTATTTCTTATTAGGTGGATTATCATCTTGTTTTATTTTATTAGGTATTGCTTTAATATATGCTAATTTAGGTGTTACATCTTTAGATAGTTTCTATGTTATAAATAGTTTAGCAGGTATATTAAATGAGCAAGAAATAACTACATATATACCTTATTGCTTATTATTAATATCTATAGGTTTCTTATTTAAAATATCAGCAGCACCATTCCATTTTTGATCTCCTGATGTTTATGATGGTATACCTACTATAGTTACAACTTTTGTTGCTATTATAGCAAAAATATCTATTTTAACTTTATTATTACAATTAGTTCATTATACTAACAGTATATATATTACAACTCAATATACTTGAACTACAAGTTTATTATTAAGTTCATTATTATCTTTAATAATAGGTACTGTATTAGGATTAACTCAATTTAGAATTAAAAGATTATTTGCTTATAGTACAATATCTCATTTAGGTTTCATGTTATTAGCTTTATCTATAAATAGTATTGAATCTATACAATCATTTATTTTTTATTTAATTCAATATAGTTTATCTAATTTAAATGCTTTTATACTATTAGTAGCTATAGGTTATAGTTTATATGCTTATAACGATAATAATATAAATCATAATAACTTAATTGATAAAAATAATTCTCCTATACAACTTATAAGTCAACTTAAAGGTTACTTCCATATTAATAGTATGTTAGCTTTAAGTTTAGCTATTACTTTATTCTCATTTGCAGGTATTCCGCCTTTAATGGGATTCTTTGCAAAACAGATGGTATTCTCTGCTGCTTTACAAGAAGGATATATTTTCCTTACATTAATAGGAGTTTTAACTAGTGTAATAAGTGCAGTTTATTATTTATTCATAGTTAAAACTATGTTCTTTGATGGTTATTCATATACATACTTTAATAATTTAAAAGATTTAAGAATACCAGCTCTTGTATTAAAAAAAAATAAAATTGTTAACAAAATTTATTTTGATGACAAATTTTCTATATCTAGTTCTTTATCTATAACTATTTCCATATTAACTTTAATAATTCTTTTATTTATGTTTATGCCTAATGAATTATTACATATGTCTAATTTATTAGCACTACAAATATTTTGTTAATCCAGAAATATTAAAAATGAATGAAATTATTAATGATATTAACCCGGAAGTATTAAAAATGAATGAAATTATTAATTATGTTAATATAATTATATCTTATATTACGGATATATTTTATAATAATATAACAGCTCTACATGTAATAAGAATAGGTTTTGGAATAGGATTATCAATTTTATTATCTATTATTAAATGAAGAATTGATATTATAAAGAAATATATATGACTATTAATAATATATATTATTATATTATGTATATTTCTTATGTTAATGTTAATAAATTATGCTGAAGAAGATTGTGAACATATATTTTATTATACAGTAAATAATGCAATAGATAATTATATTGAATATGATATGTTAAATGAAAATTCTACATCAAACCATTCAAAAAATACTATACATTGTATGGCTGATCAAGGTTGAGAACGTTATTTCCTTAATACTGGAAAAGATAATATTGATTTAGAATCTTCAAATAAAAATGAATTAAAAGAAATATTTACAAGTAATATACCTGAATTACAAAATGAAAAAATAACTAAAGATGGATTACTTGATACTTTTAATAATTCTCATTCGAGATTTAGTGGATCTAGATTTAATTATCAATTATACACAAAACATGGTATGTTAGACTATATAAAATTTGAAAAGTTAGGTGCAGCTATAATTAATGTAAAATCAACAAATAAGACATTAAACCTTAAATGATGGAATTTATGTCATTTATATAGTCTTATACATTATAAAGATATACCGTTTGATATAAATGATATAAAAAGTTATTCACCTGAAACTTTTTATGAAGATTTGGTAAATAAAGATCATAATAAATCCTTTAATAGTTATTGAAAACGGGAATTAGATAAATATAAAGATTCACAAAATGAATTTTATTCTTATATGCGTATAATTCATTCTGTTATTGATAGTAAAAATAAATAGATTATATAACAACACATATAATATATTTAAGTTCAATTAAAAGTATTTTACTAATTAATTATAATAGAGCTAAACTATTAATGATATAAATTATACATATGTTATGTGGTAAGGTTGGAGGGGGTATATAAATATATATGAGTTTATAGATAATTATAAATACATATTTTAATATGTATATACATCTAGAGTAATATAAAAATGTAAAAAAAAATTAGTATAAAAAAAAATAAAAAAAATGAGAATTTTAAAAAGTAATCCTTTATTAAGAATATTAAATTCATATTTAATTGATGCACCTACACCAGCTAATATTAGTTATTTATGAAACTTTGGGTCATTATTAGGTTTATGTTTAGTTATCCAAATTGTAACAGGTGTTACATTAGCTATGCACTATACACCTAGTGTAGCAGAAGCATTTAACTCAGTAGAACATATAATGAGAGATGTTAATAATGGTTGATTAGTACGTTATTTACACGCTAATACAGCATCAGCATTCTTCTTCATAATGTATCTACATATAGGTAGAGGTTTATACTATGGATCATACAAAGCACCAAGAACATTAACATGAGCTATAGGTACAGTTATAGTTATTTTAATGATGGCAACAGCATTCTTAGGTTACGTTTTACCATATGGTCAAATGAGTTTATGAGGTGCAACAGTTATTACTAACCTTATGAGTGCTATACCTTGAATAGGTCAAGATATTGTTGAATTTATTTGAGGAGGTTTCTCTGTTAATAATGCAACATTAAACAGATTCTTTGCATTACATTTCTTATTACCTTTTGTATTAGCTGCATTAGTAGTAATGCACTTAATAGCATACCACGACGTAGTTGGATCAGGTAATCCATTAGGAATATCAGGTAATTATGATAGATTACCTTTTGCTCCATATTTTGTGTTTAAAGATTTAATAACAATATTCTTATTCTTTATAGTATTATCAATATTTGTTTTCTTTATGCCTAATGCATTAGGAGATAGTGAAAATTATGTAATGGCTAATCCAATGCAAACACCACCTGCTATTGTACCAGAATGATACTTATTACCTTTCTATGCAATATTAAGATCTATACCTAATAAATTATTAGGAGTTATAGCTATGTTTGCAGCCATATTAGCTTTAATGGTTATGCCTATAACAGATTTATCTAAATTAAGAGGTGTACAATTCAGACCTTTAAGTAAAATAGCTTTCTTTGTTTTTGTGGCAAATTTCTTAGTATTAATGCAATTAGGTGCAAAACACGTTGAAACACCATTTATAGAATTTGGTCAAATTTCAACTGTTTTATATTTTGGACATTTCTTTGTAATAGTGCCTGTATTAAGTATAATAGAAAATAGTTTAGTTGAAATAGCAATTAAGAAATAATTAATTTATAAAATAAATTAACTATAAAATTATTATTATTAATATAAATATTAATTAATATTTATATAATTTAAAGGAGTTTGAGCAGAAGGTTCTGCGTTTCGATTGCAAATCGAAATAAAGGGATTCGAGTTCCCCGAACTCTTAAATATTAAAAGTATTATATTTAATATGTTTAATGTATATTAATTTAAGTATAGTATATATACTTACTAATCCTATAGTGTACAATATAGATGAAATTGCATATTTCTATATAAATTATAAGTGTAAAAATATAAAATTTTAATTTCTAACATAAAAAGTTATATTATACTAAAAATATAAAATATATATTTATTATAAAAAGTATTACATAGGTATATTTATTATATGTTAGTATATTTTAATATAATAATGTAATTATATATATATAATAACAAATATATATAATAATTATAAAAACTGCAAGTTAAATTTAAATGAAATATTCTATATATAGTAATAATAATAAAAAATTAAAAATGTTAAGTATAATTTCAATTTTGGAAGGATTATTATTAATAGTACCTGCTTTATTATCAGTTGCTTTTGTAACTATAGCTGAAAGAAAAACTATGGCTAGTATGCAAAGAAGATTAGGACCTAATGCTGTAGGTTATTATGGTTTATTACAAGCATTTGCTGATGCTTTAAAATTATTATTAAAAGAATATGTTGCACCAACTCAAGCTAATATTATTTTATTTTTCCTTGGACCAATGATAACTTTAATCTTTGCTTTATTAGGTTATTTAGTAGTTCCTTATGGTTCAGGTATATTTGTATCAGATTATAGTTTAGGTATGCTTTATATGTTAGCAGTATCTTCTTTAGCTACATATGGTATATTATTAGCAGGTTGATCAGCTAATTCTAAATATGCGTTTTTAGGTTCATTAAGAAGTACAGCCCAATTAATTAGTTATGAGTTAATATTAAGTTCTGTAATTTTACTAGTTATATTATTAACAGGTAATTTAAATATGATTACTATAGTAGAATCACAAAGAATAGTGGATTTCTTATTACCATTATTTCCTTTATTTATAATATTCTTTGTAGGTTCTATAGCAGAAACTAATAGAGCTCCTTTTGATTTAGCTGAAGCAGAGTCAGAACTTGTTAGTGGATTTATGACAGAGCATTCTGCTAGTATTTTTGTATTCTTTTTCTTAGCTGAGTACGCAAGTATTGTATTAATTTGTATTTTAAATAGTATACTATTCTTAGGAGGATATTTATGTATTATACCTGTAAATTTAATAATAGATGTTTTAAATACTATATTAGGAGTAGATAGTTCTATACTAGAAGAAATATTTGTTAATATTTCATCTTCTCCTTTAAATTTAGCAGTAAAAACTACTTTCTTAGTGTTTGTGTTCATTTGAGTTAGAGCTTCTTTCCCTAGAATACGTTTTGATCAATTAATGTCAGTATGTTGAACTGTGTTATTACCTTTAATAATAGCATATGTAGTATTATTACCTTGTGTAGTATATGGTTTAGACGCTTTACCTACACAAATATTATTATAAAAAAAATTAAAAATAAGTACTATATAGTAGTATAAAAAACTTTATGTCATTTATAAAGTGTTAAAAAATATGTAAAACATATTAAATAAATAGTAAGTAAAAAAAAAATAAAATATATACAATGTCTTTATTATTATTATTAGTACCTTTAATAGGTATAAGTTTTGTAACAATAGAAGCAAATTATGGTTTATCTTTAGTTAACAATATTAAAATAAAATCTATAGCCTTAATAACATCAATAATAAATTTAGTTATTTCACTAGTAATGTTTATATTATTTGATTTTAGTAGTAAACAATTTCAATTTATTGAAGAACACTATCAAATAAGTTATTTTGATATTTATTTAGGTGTAGATGGTTTATCTATATATTTTATATTATTAACAACAATAATAATGCCTGTAGCAATATTATCTAATTGAAATTCAATACAATCAAAAAATGTGTTATCATTCGTGGTAATAATGTTATTATTAGAAACATTACTATTAGCCGTATTTTTAGTATTAGATATATTATTATTCTATATCTTTTTTGAAAGTATATTGCCACCTTTATTTTTATTAATAGGGTTATTTGGATCAAGTAATAAAGTAAGAGCTAGTTTCTATTTATTTTTATATACTTTATTAGGTTCATTATTTATGTTATTATCTATAATAGTTATGTCTTCAATAATGGGTACTACAGATTTTGATGCTTTATCTAAAGCAAATTTTAGTTATGTAACACAATTATTTTTATTTTATGGAATATTTATAGCTTTTGCTGTAAAAACACCAGTAATCTTTTTAAATACTTGATTATTAAAAGCTCACGTTGAGTCACCATTATCAGGTAGTATAATATTAGCTGGTATAGTTTTAAAACTAAGTTTATATGGTATATTTAGATTAATATTACCTTTATTACCAAAAGCTTCTTTAAATTATACATATATAATATATGTTATTGGTGTTATTACAATAATATATGCAAGTTTTAGTACTTTAAGAACAATAGATATTAAAGAGCTTATTGCATATTCATCTGTGTCTCACGCAGCTGTTTATTTAATAGGTGCATTTAGTAATACAGTACAAGGTATTGAAGGAGCAATAGTTTTAGGTTTAGCTCACGGTTTTGTATCACCTGGTTTATTTATTTGTGCTGGAGGTATTCTATATGATAGATCTTCTACAAGATTAATTACATATTATAGAGGTATGGCTCAAGTTATGCCTATATTTTCTATATTATTCTTTATTTTATCTTTAGGTAATAGTGGTACACCATTAACATTAAATTTCATAGGTGAATTTATGTCATTGTATGGTGCATTTGAAAGAATGCCTATACTAGGTATATTAGCTAGTACTTCTATAGTATTATCAGCTGCTTATACTATATTTATGTATAATAGAATAGCTTTTGGTGGTTCATACTCTGTATACTTTGTAGAAAATATAGGTGATGTAACTAGAAGAGAGTTTATTATGTTATTAGTATTTGTAGTATTAACAGTATTATTTGGTATATATCCTGCACCAATATTAGACGGTTTACATTACTCAGTAACTTCTTTAATATATAGTATTAATTAAAAAAAATATATTAAATATATATTATATTACATTAATTATGTATCTTCTTACTAGCTCAATGGTAGAGCAGAATACTTCTAATATTTAGATCCGAGTTCGATTCTTGGGTAAGAATTTAAATAAAAATATACCATTTTTATTAATTAGCCTTTATAGCTCAATGGTAGAGCGGAATACTGTTAATATTTTGATAGATGTTCGATTCATCTTAAGGGCTTAAAAAAAAAGCATTTCCCTACAGATATTATAAAAAGAAAACAAAGAATCAAAAATTAAAAAAAAAATTATTAAATGCCACAATTAGTACCATTCTTTTTTGTAAATCAAGTAGTATTTGCTTTTGTTATATTAACAGTGTTAATATATACATTTACTAAATTCATATTACCAAAATTTGTACGTATTTTTATTTCACGTATTTACATAAATAAATTATAATATGTAAATATATATATTATATATAGATTATTATGTATAAAACAAGAAATAAGAAAAAATAAATTAACAAATAGAAATTTTCTATTTATCATAAAAATTATTATGATTTTTTCAATAATAATATTATTGAAAATAATAAATTAATACTTAAATATATTAATAAATAAACAATTCTATGCGTCAACTAGATTTTGTATTAAGTCCACTGGACCAATTTGAAATTAGAGATTTATTCTCTATAAACGCCAACTTATTAGGTAATATACACCTATCTTTAACAAATATAGGTTTATATCTATCTATAAGTATTTTTATAATATTAACATATAGCTTATTAGGAACAAATAATAATAAAATAATACCTAATAATTGATCAATAAGTCAAGAAAGTATATATGCTACAGTACATGGTATAGTAGTAAATCAAATTAACTCAAATAAAGGACAAATGTTCTTTCCTTTAATGTATGTGTTATTCATGTTTATATTAGTAAATAATTTAATAGGTTTAGTACCATATAGTTTTGCTTCAACATCACATTTTATTTTAACATTCTCAATTAGTTTTACTATTGTTTTAGGTGCAACAATATTAGGTTTCCAAAAACATGGATTGAAATTCTTTTCATTATTTGTACCTTCAGGTTGTCCTTTAGCTTTATTACCTTTATTAGTTTTAATAGAATTTATCTCATACTTATCTAGAAATGTTTCATTAGGTTTAAGATTAGCCGCAAATATTTTAAGTGGACACATGCTTTTAAGTATCTTAAGTGGATTTACTTATAACATTATGACTAGTGGTATAATCTTCTTTATATTAGGATTAATACCTTTAGCATTTATTATAGCATTCTCAGGATTAGAGTTAGCTATAGCATTTATCCAAGCACAAGTTTTCGTAGTATTATCATGTTCTTACATTAAAGATGGACTTGATTTACACTAATCAAAATAAAAAAAATAATAATATAAAAATAATAATCGATAATACATAAAGATTATTAAGAGAAAATTATTTTCTCTTCATTTTTATGCATACTAATTTTGATCTATTAGTATGGTTACATTATAACAATATATGTATATATTATTAATATATGTTAAAATATATACATAATTGTATTATAATAATAAATAGTTTATTAAAAAGAGATATAAAAATTATATGTAAATAGGAAAGTCCAATACTAAATATGCATATATGTTCATAAAAAATGATAACTTTATAATGATATAAGGATTTAAACAGAAACTAATAATTATTTTATTTTTAAAAATAATTTCGAACACTAATCTTATGTTTAGTTTTTATTTAGAATTATTGTAATTTATAACAGGAACTGGCTTATTTATATCCTTTTTAAAAAAGTTAAAATTATTTAATATGTATAATACAATATAGGTATTATATACCAAAAAAAAATTATAGAGAGTTTGATGATGGCTCTAACTGAACACTGTCCAAGTACTTGACACATGCTAATCGAACGACTAATTAGGTTTTAGATGATATTAATATTATTTAAAAATAAGTAGTAGTGGTGTACAGGTGAGTATAAGATAAATTGGCTACCTTAAACCAAGGGAAAAATCCCTTATAAATAAATAAAGGTAAAAAAAAATCCGGTTTAAGATGTTAATTTTTATCTCGGTGAGTAGTAGGAAAGGTAATGACTTTTCTAGCAATAACCGTAGTCGTAACTGGAAAGTTGATCGACCACATTGGGTCTGAAAAAAACCCAATGCTTTTTTGTACAGCAGTGAGGAATATTGGTCAATGGCCGAAAGGCTGAACCAGTAACTTGGAAGAATGTAAATGTATTTGTATAAATACAATAGCGATTAATTCGCATAAAATTCTAAATAGGTTGTATATAATGACATAATCTATTTATAAGTCTTGACCAAACTACGTGCCAGCAGTCGCGGTAATACGTAGAAGGCTAGTGTTAGTTATCTTTATTGGGTTTAAAGGGTATGTAGACGGTAAACTAAACTCTAAAAGAGTACTTTTTTACTAGAGTTATATATGAGAAGGAAGAATTTCTGGAGTAGAGATAAAATTTTTTGATACCAGGAGGACTGTCAACGGCGAAGGCGTCCTTCTATGTAATAACTGACGTTGAGAGACGAAGGCTTGGGTAGCAAACAGGATTAGATACCCTAATAGTCCAAGCAGACAATGATGAATGTCATACATTAGAGAAGATTTAATGTATAAACGAAAGTGTAAGCATTCCACCTCAAGAGTACTATGGCAACATATAAACTGAAATCATTAGACCGTTTCTGAAACCAGTAGTGAAGTATGTTATTTAATTCGATGATCCGCGAAAAACCTTACCACAGCTTGTATAACAGTTATGAAAAATTGTTACAAGCGCTGCATGGCTGTCTTTAGTTAATGTCGTGAGATTTGGTTAACTCCTTTAATTAACGAAAACCCTCACTTTATTTATTTATATAGAGTGGTTCACTACTACATTGGACTAGATAATAGGGATTAAGACAAGTCATTATGGCCTAAATGCTGTGGGCTATAGACGTGCCACATACGCCTTTACAAAGGGATGCGATATTGTGAAATGGAGCTAATCCCCAAAAAAGGAAATATTATGGATTGTAGTCTGTAACTCGACTACATGAAAAAGGAATTACTAGTAATCGTGAATCACCATCGTCACGGTGAATTTTTTCTCAGTTAGGTACTAACCACTCGTCAGGCGCTGAAAAAAGAAGATGCAGTAAGTTTGATTTTTTCTGTGTAAAATTATATATAATTAGGTATATAAATATGCAGGAAAGTTTTCGTATGCAAAACTTTGATTGGTGTTAAGTCGAAATAAGGTTCGTGTAATGGAAATTGCACGGGGAGTATAAACATTAAAAAAAATTTATATATATATACCATAATATTTATATTATGGTATATAATCTTTAAAAGGCAAATTGGAATTATATTCCAACTGGTTCGAATCCAGAAAAAAGATAAGTTTATATAAGGAAGGGTCCGTTTGTTGGTTTACGGGTTGAGCTGTAAACTCAATGGCTATAGGCCATCGAAGGTTCGATTCCTTTTCTTCCTAATTAGATATTTATTCTAATCCCATCTAGATATTTTATCTTGTTGTAAAATACATTGATAGATTTGATTTTTTTTTTATGAATAATATTTTTTTATTAAATGATTATATTACAAATGGATTTAGAATAGAATTAGTAGATATTATTTATATAGTTTCTATATTA
>JAMAGZ010000197.1:0-28075 GCA_023626575.1 Penicillium sp. PF1803
AAAGGATTTATCTTCTATCTATTTAGTAGCCTAATCGAATAGAAATCACGTAAATAGAAGACTATCACTATATTAACTACTAAAGCTAAGCTATTAATAATCTTATATATAGCTAAATAACTATACTAGATTAGACACCTATTTATATTTATTTAATTCGATACTAAGATAGATATAATTTAATATAATAATAAGTAAATAGTTAATTTACTCACGCGCGAGAAATTATTATTTTAAACTAAGCTTTATTATGTTAATATCTATTAACTTTAGATCCGGTAGGAGGTATAAGTAAAATAGCTATAAATTAAAAAGGTTAAATCTACCGAAATACTTACCGACGGCCTAACGAAGCGCTTACCTACTAAATAATATACTATCTTCGTTTAATAACTAGGCATAGAAATCCTACTAACTATTTAGGAGGATAATCTTTCTATCTCTTCTCTCTCGTTTTCGTCTCATTTAGCTCTTACTTTAATCTTATTTCTGCACATATATCGAGAGCTAAGGGGGTGTGTTAATATTTATGCATGGCCCGTCGGGTATGCATAAATATTATAGTTAGTTAAAATAGCACACTCCGGACCTACTTCCCCGCAGGAAACTACCTCGGCCACGAGTGCACTTTTAATGCACTGATTAGCTAAGTTAACGATGATAGATCTTAACTATCACATCGTAAGAAAATGCAACAAGTTTCCTAACACTCTCGTATGCCCCTAAGTTTATTCATGTTTCTGTTAATCCTTTCTTATGACATTCCAAAGTTATAAATACTGCCTTTCTCCCATAGCTAAATTGAACAAGTTTTACACCTAAGTTGATCTTCTCTTTTGATCAGTGTTTCTCTTCCACAATCGTGGGTCTTCTATTAGACTGCACGACCCCTACAACCCTGTCTTAAGGTTGTACATTACATCACTGTGTGCACTACACTTCGGTGCACGAAGCGGACTTGTGACTACTATCTCAAGTTCGACAATTCCTCTTCTAAAAGTCTCTTAACCCTCTCTTACTCCTATTCATAGCTAAGAATAAGAGCTATTTATTTCCTAAATTAATATTATTCTTACTCTTAGATAATATAGTTATAATATTATTATTAGTAAGATCTTCTTCTTCCTTTAGTATAGCTATCATGGTGTAGCCTGATAGTTACGATACTACATATATTAGGTCCTGGGTCATATCCGCTGATCGCGGATATAGTGGTCTTTTTGGCCTACGTCAGGAGTTAGGTGACCTAGGCTAACCCTGTGATAATAGCTTTCTTTACTTAGCTCCGCTTTACTTATAATTTATTAGTGTTTTACTTCTTCTTTATACCTTTAGTAATATAATATATAGCTATATAGCTTAAAGTTAGCTATTCTATTATTATATAATTATAATTACTAATAAAGTACTTATCCCTTTTATAATAGAGATAGTAGTATACCTTATAATAGCGTTTAATCTCTTCTAGGCTTACCTATTTAGCCCTCTTATAAGTATTAGTCTAGTAAGCGTTTATAATAGGTATCTAATCTATCTTATTAAGGTCTTTTAGGCGTTAATTAATAATCTTCCTATAGCTACTACTATTATTTCTACTATTAAGGTTTAATATATTAATATTAATATTAATCTTATAAAGATAGGTAATTAGTTCTAAATAGGTAGTAGGAATACTATAATTTATTAATATAACGCTTATATTATAATTTAATGATCTAAGTAGAATCTATTATCTAGCTTAGTTTGGCTAATTAATTATACCTATATCTACGAATTCCCTCTTAAGTTATAATAAAAACCGTTAGAATAATAACTTATTAGGCTACTTTATTTAGTATAACTTTCGTGTAGCCTAGGCTTAAGTATTTAGGTTACTATAGCTCCGCTTAAGATAGTATAGTAAGTTCTCTAGACCGCTATCGTTTTAATAATACTTTATAAATATTCTAGTATTCTTACTAGCTAGTTTCTCTAATTATAAGAATATATATATAAACTAGTCCTATCTCGAACTAATTACTCTCCTATCTACCGCTAGCTTATTTTCTATAATAATCCGCTAAGTTAGCTATTTAGTAACGTTTCCCCTAAATAGAGAAGGGTTAGGGAGGCGGGGCCTAGGTCGTTTTTCGCTAGACGCGACTAGTTTAGTTACGGTTTAGGTAGGTTCTATAGTCGATTTAGTAGGGGTAGGGGCTATAAATCTACTAGCGATCGCTTCTTCTATACGCCTAATCCTTTCGCTCTATATCTACTAGTCTTCCACTATTCGCTATATTATATCTTCTACCTAGGGTAAAGGCGACTACTATTAATCCTAAGGGTCTATAGTGCTTAGGGTTTATCTAATATATCGACATGCCTAGTTCGATTCGTAGGCGATTCTCTAGGGCTTTCTAATGTATTTAACGTGCTTAGTTCGACTCACTAAGACTTTCTAATGTATCCACTAGGACTTTCTAATAATACTTCTTGATAAATAGAAGGAAGATTATTATATGTGAAGGGCTAAAGCAGAATTGATTTAATTGTACTAGGCCACAAAATGTTTATAATAATCTTAGGGAGGGAAAGAGAACTCGCTCCGTTCTCGCTCCGTTTCCTAGGGGAAAAGGAAGCGAACTGGCGGTGTCTCTACCCCTCGCTGCTCTTCTGCCTGATCGTCTGTGCCCAATGCACGTAAGGCCATGACACATGGTTTATCGCCGGGCCCTGGCCCGTTACATCTAGTCCTTTCTATTAGTAGGTATAGTAGATAGTATAGTAGTAGATACTCCTTAGCATAATCTACCTATATACCTATATACCCTTCTACTACTCTATCACGTGTAGTGTGTTTGCCAGGTTCTAGCATTTATAGTGTAGTCTTAGTGCTAGTAAAAGGTTATCCGTTTCCTACGTCGCGCTAACCGTCCCGTAAAGTAAGTAAGTATTAGTTATGACAGTTAGTCGTAGGCCGTTTCTAGCTCCTATTCCCGAGTGTCTGCCTTAGGGCCCTCTAGGGCTCGCCCAAGCATACCGAAACGCACGTGACAACGCTAATCCCTAGCGTCTATAGAATGATTGGTTCACGGTTGCTCCTCAAATAGCTGCAGCCCCCGCGCCTCTTTAAGGTCCGTAACAAGGGGAAGACGCTAGGTATACGGAACGCTAAACTTACAGCTAACTGAGAGATCGTAGAGGACTATATCTAATACTTTAATACGCTAGTCGACGAACAACGCTACCAATCGAGAAAGAAGTAGGATGATAGTTTAAACAATAGAGAGGGAAGGCAGGGATATAGGTATAGAGGAAGCAGTAGGCTAAATTAAGGGTAGACTAGGGGATATAATATAGGATTAAGGGCACTAAGAGCGTTTTAGTACTGTTTTTGGGCTGATTTTATACAGCAAGACGCCGTTTTCCTTTATATTTACTATTTTATATGCGTGGGCTAGTGTTCAGATCACTCTTGGTTCCGCCGGAGGAAGCGCCTGTATAGCCATTACGCTACTAGTTAGGCTGTAATAGGTTAATAGAGTGTTGATTGATTGATTGATTGATATAAACATATATATTTAAATCTTACTATTAAGGATTCTTTTTATTTAAATTCATTATTCTAATATATATAATATTTTCTAATGGACTTAGGAGCTTCAAATAATCTATTAGAAGTAATTAGTAGCTAAATTTCTATTAAATTAGACGCTAGAAAGCTAACTTCGCTCTAGTAGAGGAGGATATGATCTAGGATATATATATATAGCCCCTTTCGTGGCTCTCTAGTATCTAAGGCTACCCCTTTCGCTAACTATTAGGTCCAGCCCTAACTAGACTCTGCTGGCGCTAGCCGTATCTATGGTTAATTAGCCTATAGTCTACATAATATTAATATATTATGCCCCTGATACTCCTGTGATCTTAGTAGGCTCTATAGCAAACCCCTAGATATATCATTTTTACCTTTCATAAGGTACTCCTATACGTCAAGAGTAGTATTTTCTAACGTAAGATCCTACTTATAGGTCGTGGATGACCGATCCCCTTTAATTAATTATGTACCTTTAGTAGGCAAGTAGAATTCTCTCTCCCTCCATCTCTACTATATGCAAAGCTCTTATACCTACCTACATAAATACACCTAGACAAACTACATGAATAGGAATTTAAGATAAAATAGGAGCTAGGAGTCTAGGACACGAGATCAGCGTAAACGAAGTAGAAAATAGTACATAATTAATTAAGTAAGTGTTACGCGGAGCCGACTAGTCACTATGAGTTAGTGCGGATAGGGTAATAGTTACCTTATTTATTATAATAAATAGGTATAATAACGATATATACCGCCGCGGCTAGTTCCGGCCCTCTTAGTATAACTTCAGATTCTAAGAGTATCTCTTAATTATACCGTTACCTCATAAGGCCTTACTATAGGATTAATCCTATTAAATATCTTATAGAACGTGCTAAAAGTGCGCGCTAAGTAAGTTAATTACTAAGTATTACTATTAGGTAAATCCCTTACTTATAGGTTAGGTTATCTTAAAGGTGAACTATAAAGTAAAGTACTAAAGGTAGTAACTAAGTAATAATATATAAAAGGTACTATCTTAGTAACTTAAATAATTAATCGCGAAGAACTAGATATATAGTACGAAATAAGTATCCTTATATATCTAGTCCTTCTTAGCTACTCCTTAACCTACTCCGGGGGTAGGTCTACGAGTATCTAGATACTCCTCCGGCTACTCCTAGAGTAGCTACTAGAGTAGGTAGTTACGTAAGGATTTACCGTCACCTAGAGTTATAATGTAATCTAGGTATAGGTAAAATAGTAGCCACTTCCTACGCCGCGTTAACCGTCCTATTAACTAATAGAGTATTAGTTATGATAGTTAGTCGTAGGCCGTTTCTGGCTCCTATTCTAAGTGTCTGCCTTAGGGCCCCCTAGGGTATACCTAAGTATACCGAAATGCACGTGATAACGCTAATCCTCAGCGCCCGTAGAATGATTGGTTTGCGGTTACTCCTCAAATATCTGCGGTCTAACCGCCCCTCTTAAGGTCCGTAACAGTGAGCTGTTAATGTTATTACGTCTACTAGTCACTACTTTACTGATTATAGTATAAGATAACTAGATAATATTAGATACACCCCTTTAAACTTATCGGCTAAAAGCTACCTCCTTACACAAAAACCTGAAAATCTTCCTTCCTACTTAGTTAGGTGTTCAAATTGAAGCTAGCAAAAAAGGAATGATCTCAGGTTATCTGTAGGAATAGCCGAACGCGGGGGTCGAACCCGCAACCTTGAGATTAAGAGTCTCACGCTCTACCGATTGAGCTAGCCCGGCAGGGCTGGTTGAAGAGTGAAGAGTTTTATAGATAGATGACTGTAGTTGTGGGGTGGAGACTTTCTGGTGGATCTCGAGACCAGGTGTTATCACGTGATATAGCGGCCTGGGGCTATTTTGATTGCCGAGTACGAGATCAAGATCATAGTAGGTAAAAAGAGGATAGGAAACTAGACAGGTTAGTAGGGTAGACTATGTAGCTAAGAAGGCAGTAAAAGTAGCTTTATAGGCTGTTGGGGCGTTATAAACAAAAAGCTATACATCCTTAGGTTATATAATATCTTTTCTCTGTTATGTACTTCATTTCTTGGTCATATCTAATCTTCTTATCTTATTCCCACTTAAACGTATTTCATTTTTAAGTAGTCTTGATTATTATTCAAGTTGATGAAAAGAGGGTTGAGAGGGATTTGTTTCGAACTGCTCAAGAAAAAGCCCTAAAACAATTTCTTTCTCTTCATTACTCACTAACAGCCTTCTACTCCGTAGTAGATGATTTCTTAATATACATTATGATACAATGGTTATAGTCTACCAGGGAGTTGTTTGAGGATGAAGGGTCAGTGGAGTCATTTTGTGATATTCCTGTGTAGCCTGTACTGATATGCTGATGTGCCAGTAAATGCGGCTGCATTCTCAATTCGAAGGTAAAAACTCACGGCTTCTGTTTTCGGTCAAGATTAAATCAGAGTCTTTCCATCACAACCAGCGTCAAGCATAGTCTCGCCCCCCAACCGCCGAAGCACCAGATGGGCTTCTTGCAACAACTCCCATCGACACCCCATTAACGCATCCCTCACAGCCCGAATCAAGCCAGTGATCGGGTTCGTCCCGCCGATGACTGGGTTCGTCGGATTAGCCTGCTGCATTGCGCGTGTCATTCGAATCATGTATTCCTCGGCCCCAGCAGTAGTTCCACCGTCCGAGGCAGGACCCTCCGTGACCAGACCGTAGACCCAGAGCGTCAACACTGCAATATATAAGCACCACGGCCGCGGCGCGACGTTGTCCTCGCGGGCTAAGTAGCGCTTCCCGTTGAACATAGTTTCCTGCACCAGGAGAAGCGCATACCGACAGGCGCTGCGAGCGGATTCGGTATGGGCCCAGCGCTGTAGGCGTGTCAGAGCCTTGGTTGTGTTTGTATTAGCGAGGGAAGTCCCGAAGTCGGTATTCAAATGCAAAGGACTGGACAAGAAATACGGGACCATAGCGAGGGTGTGGATGTCGAGGACACTGACGTGTAGGGTGATCTGTGCAACGCGGTACAACGGGCGGGCCGCTTCGAGGCACAGCGACGGCTGCAGGGAGAAAAGAGATGTAGACCAGGTGTCCAGGGCCTCGTCGACAGTGTTTGCCCAGACGGGGGTGCTGTTATTGCTGCTGCTGTCGATACTACCTAGGCAGTCGGGCTGGTGAGGATCATGGGTCCTCGCATAGGCGTGTAGTTTCCCCACTTCGATCCCGAGTGTCAAACGTGAACCGGCCTGAAGATGAGTCTGCAGACTCATCAGCCCATGCAAAAGCACAAACCGTGCATATTGACTGCAGTGCGGTGGGACCACATTTTCCCGGAGCAGGGATTTGAGCGTCGGTAAAAAGAGCGATGCAGCCATTTCGGGTCGATTCAGCGCTTGCCATGACTCTGCCGAGGGACACTCCCATATTGACTCAAGACAAGGGAGCGCGATCCGCATATCAATTACCGAGAGCACGGGAGAGTGTCCAAATACGCAGGCATGTTGGGCATCCATGACAAACGCGAAGAACGCGGTTCGACGCCAAGATTCTTCGCTTATCCAGCGGCGCCAGCTTGTCTGGGGGAGCTCATTGGGCTCGGTTGGCTGCGAAGTGGAAGCTGTGAGATAGATACTTCCTCTTTTCATCATCTGCGCCGCAAAAATTGAGCTTCATTAGACCGAATTGCATGTGGAAGGGGCACATGAGATTGGAAGAGAGACCCACTGTGAGGATTGTACCGTGGAATATATGCGCCATCTCATAATTTTTCCGTGAAGAGATCATCTTTCCATAAGCTTGCACCAGAAGGAGAGCTTGAAGGCACCAGAGAGGGATAGGGGGCTCAAATATCCCGCTCTACAAGCCAATATTAGTTTAAGAACAGGATGTGCAAGGGGACTTGAATCGGTAGCGTACATTGAGAATGATCAGCCGCAGAGAATGATGCACCTGCTGCCCAAGATGGAAAAGCATCTCATCCACTGCCATTGCCGAGCCTAGATTCAGAATTGCAATCAAAAGGAGCGGATGACAGGCTATTACCGAGAATGTTGCGTGGTGGATGATGGGAAAATGCGGGTGGTAGTGTTTGAAATAGAGGTCGAAAAACATCATGAGGTTGTCAACCTCAAAAAATGGCGACGTCAAGACTCGAATATCGAGCTGATTAAGAGAGTTAAGAATGTTGGATCGGGCAAAAGCCCAATCGTTGTCTTGGTCGGTGTTAGTATCCATAGGAAGATTAAGTGCCTCTCCATCCGTAGCATGTCCCGCTGCCTGGTTGTCTGCATCGCGTAACGTAGACAAATCGAATTCGAATTGGGGTATAGGAGGGTCAACCAGGTCACTGATATCCTGCAAAGGTTCAAAGAACCAATCTAAGCCATCTTGAATACTCGGAACCTGAGCGCACCCTGCCCAGAATGAATTCAGGCTGTTGTCTTTACTTGCGGATAGCACGTTCTTTTCTGAAGTAAGTGTCTCCTCTTCGGGCCTACCCCCTGCGTTCTGTATCTGCATTACAGGGATATGAGGGTTCTGAAATGGCCCCGATATGCCTGTTTGCTCATTTGATGAAGATAAAATGGAGGAGGAGGATGACGGATGAACAACTCCCCCAGTGTTTCTGAAGAACATGCCCTTTGCATGGCGTGACTTATGTCGGCGATAGAGATCCTGCCGAACAAATGACTTGGGACACATATCGCAGGAGAATATTTCCGCGGGCTGGTCTACTAACAGCATTAGTGCTATATCTCGAATACAGTTTCATGTTTGAGATTCCTTACGATTGAGGCGGTGCCGTTGATGATGCTCCTGGCGGATAAATGACCGCCCACATCCTGGTTCCTTGCAGCTGAAGGAACGCCGAGTTCGCATCCGTGGGCTTTCCATGCTGAAGGTTGGACTCTGCTACTATTATTCCATATGGATTAATGGAATCTGCAGCAATGGGTCCAGGGTCAAGGACATGGATAATCAATTAGTTCTTTGATGGGCTGCTTAGTGCTTGTTAGTAGCTCGAGAATTGCGGGGGGCGGCTTCCCCTCTTTTACTCTCCGTACTACATACAGTCTACAGTACTCCGTACTATCTCGGCTAATGTGGCTGACAAGATAGTTCATTATAAAAATGGCAAGACTGGAAGGATTCTAACCGATGTCTATGCTTTCGATTCAAAGACCGCAAAAGACCTTTCAGTAGTGTTATCGGCGACGGGTATTCCCACCAATGAATTATCAATCCCAGATGGATTTGAAGCTACGCTTAGAATCAACAATCTCCCTTATCAAGCCACTCCCCCTGACCCCCCATATCCTACCTCTTTAGGCATTTACATCGCTGTTCGTTCTGGTCTCCCCTTTATCACCCTCAACGTAAACTGTCTCCTGCCCTGCGTGCGCAGGCGCATCCTCAATCGACCACACAAATGGGATCGCACAAACTAGGGCCACCACAATAAATGCCCAGTCTACCGCAAACTCCACATTGTAGTTCGTCTTTGTAGAATTGACCTTGGACGCAATCGCGCTACCTACTGCCTCGGCGCACTTGAACGCCCCCACATACCGCGCCGCCTGCTCCGGGGACTCGTGCGACAGATAGCCAATCGTCCAGTAGACCAGTGTCTGCCAGATAGCGTCGAAGCTACCGTAGAAGAAGTACAACATAAACGGACCGGCATACTTACCTCCGGATGTGATCAAGTCCATTTCGTTGAGGGCGTAGTAGTCGCTGTTAGGGCCGCGCTTGAGCTGGGCGGCCAATCCGCCGCCCCACACGACCATCGAGATGAGGGCATTGATGGCAAAGCCCCATAATCCACGCTGGCGGCGGTTCATGTATCGGTTGTCCAGGAAGAGACCGAATATGTAGCTAGACACCATTTGAGCCAGCCAGTACATCGCGCCGTTGAAGCTGCGTGTGCGAAGGGTGAAAAGCTTCGCATTATAGGTGTTTTGCTGGTAGTTGTAGGCATCTACGTGATGGATCAGAAATGAATGAAAAGGAGGGGCAAGGAAAGCAAGAGGGAGAGAAGGAACTCACAGTTGGCAGCCATCCAGAACGGGATAAGGGACGCCACTCTCCAGTCTCGTAGGACTTTCAGCAGCCCCACAAACTCCTCCCAAACGCCGGGCTTTTTCGAAACGGCGGCGCGCGAATTGTCCTCTCGAATGACATTGTAAGGGTTGAGTAAGGCAAGTGCACAAAGACAGCCAGCGGCCATGATACACATAAAGGCAATGTATGTTGAATCGGAGACCGTGCCGCTTTTAGAGCTGAAGTTCAACCCAAAAGATATCATGGAGCCGAGGAACCCACCCGAACTGCATAGCCTAGATTAGCATCCTGGGCGACCCATCGAACGGAATTCAGAGCTCACTTGAAGATAATCCAAAAAATTCCAATCATTCTCCCGTGTTGCTGCGGCAAGGGATATCCGGTCATGATAGAGCCTTGTGCAATCCACAGTAATGAGGCCCCGATACCCAAGATAGCACTGGCACCGATGACGAAGCCCTGGCTCGCGGTATGGTTGTAGGCCAATAGAGATCCGGCATAGAGCACATATGGTAATCCACCAATGAAGATAGTCCACTTCGGACCCAGGATATTTGTCACAACAGGGGCAACAAAGATGTTTCCCACTGCGCTCACAGAGGCGAGGGCGATGTGACCTTTGGCTGACGTGGTAGTGTCCAGTTGACCACCTCCTCCGATTCCAGAGAGAGCATTATACATGCCAGGACATCTATTCACGTCGTTTTTAGCGTACTTCGTGGATTGCAAGTCCTATGAATCTTACCCGAATGCAACGAAGCTGACGATGACAATCTGCCAGAAAGGCGAATTGTACCGAGTATAGCAGATCTTCTTCAAATCACTATTGCTAAGAGCCATTGCCTGATCTTCCTCAACGCTGGTGTGAGTTTCAGTTGCTTTTGATGTTTGATGATCCATCTTAAATTGAAATCTTGTTTTGGATATAGTGGATGCTGTTGTTGGTTGGAATGCGGGAACGCCATGCTCCACCCCCAGTCTATATACTGTGCTCCGCCCTCGGCAAAGACGCTTGGACAGCAACATCCCACGTAATTTACGGGATAGAAAAAGGCTATCTGATAAGGAAACTGACAATCTGCCCTGCACTGGATCTGTAGTTCCCCAGACCAATGATTCTACTGAGGCGTTTGGGTTATGCGGGATGGTGGATAAATTGATGAAGATTAAGCATTTACATGGATAAGCGAATGCAAGTCCCCATGTTTCAACCAAGTAGTCTTTCAAAAGGACTGTACAATACAGAACTACGACTATAGCCAAATTTTGACAGGATGTTGTTTCTTTATGCCATGATATTGGCATTTGCCTCGATCGCAAGTGCCTCAATCGACTTCTCGAGTCTCCCATCTCATCCACGATTGATGTTCACCGATAACCGGGTCCAAGCGGTGCTTTCGATGAACCAAACAGACTTGTACTACCAGGGTGTCCTTGGATATCTGCAAAAGACAGCAAATACTGCTATCGCAACCCCCCTGTCGCTATCCACTTCAACCTCCTGGTCTAGCACCATTCGGATGAATGTCGGCGCGACGGCAGGCATGTACCGGTTGACCAATAACAGTGCCTATTCTGATTGGGTTATTGAGACCATTCTGACGATAGTCGGTCTATCCGACTGGGATCCATCGAATTTCTTGAATATGGCAGATATCACCATGACGGTCTCTATTGGCTACGACTGGGTATATGATCAATTGACTGAGACTCAGCGTGAGGCCATTGAGACAGCGATATCTGAGAAGTCTTTTGTGCCAGCTCTCAACTCCTCGATCAACTCATGGAGTGAGCATACCAATAACTGGGCACAGGTGACGCATGGTTGCTTGATCATTGGCACTCTAGCCATAGGAGATGTCAATACAACGCTTGCAACCCAAATCATAGATTTCTCTCTTCCAAAATTAAACGTCTCCTTGCAACAGTACGCCCCAGATGGCGGCTGGGTTGAAGGCTATTCATATGGAACATATGCAGGCATATTCCTGGGCCTGATGATGGGCTCGCTCGACAGCGCACTCGGTGATGACCTTGGCATCTCAAGTTTTCCAGGAATGAGGAACCTGGGCGCTTGGTTGACACATGGATTTGGACAAACAGGTGGATTTAGCTGGGCCGACGGGGCATGGACCTTTTCGAATGCGAACAGTCTTTGGAGCGTCGGGTACTGGGTGACGCGGTTTAACCAGGCTGGATGGTTGCAGGGAATGCTGTCGAGATTCACAGCTGCTCAAGCAGCAACCTTCCAGGCATATCTTTTCTACAATGCCACGCTGAACACCACAAATGTCTTGCCAAACATGCCTCGCTATAACCAGTTCAAAGGCGTTGCGGGAATGACTTACCGCACATCGTGGACCAACTCAGATGGCTGGTTCTACGGATTTATGGGCGGATTTAATGGACGCTCCCATGGTCATTTGGACGCAGGGTCTTTTGTCGTAGACTATAAGGGCTACAGATGGGCCGAGCTTTTGGGGTCCGACAGTTACAGTCTCAGCAATTACTTCGCTGCGCCAAAACGCTGGACATACTACCGTTGTCGCTCCGAGGGTGCGAATACTCTGAGCATTCAAAAAAGGCTCAGAGTGCACTTCATTTTGCAAGTCAGATTCCTTCAGCAAACAACTCTCTGCTTTGGGCAGGCAGTTTTGATTCATCTAGTCGCTTTGGCATCGCAAACCTCACAGAGGCATATTCCAATGTCACAACCAGCGTCCTTCGCGGAGTGGCAGTTCTCAATGACTCGCAGTTTCTAGTCCGAGACGAGATTATTGCACCCGATGCAGTGGACATTGCTGCTAGTTGGCATACGACTGCACATATAACTCTATGTACGGACAATCGAACTGCGACTTTAACTCAGGGTGACATTACGATGGAGCTCACGATACTGCGACCGTCAAATGCGTATCTTGAACTTGTTGACACAAATCCCTGTAATGCCTATAGCGGGTGTTCTGAGATGACCAATAGCGGGATATACAATGTTGTTGTTCGTCTATCTGAGCTGACTACCGAAGCTACTATTCTCCTAGCCCTGGCGGATAGCGGTACCTCGCTTGGGAAATTCGATACCCCGCTCAAGTCATGGTATTCCTTGTGTACTGTGGATTGTTGGAAGGGAGAAAATGTGGGGGATCCGTATTGGCTTGAGAATTCCGAAGTATATTACTACTAGTAGTACTATTTTCGCTGCAGCTGCAATATCATGCTGCTCCTCCTCATAATTATATCATTGATACCCATTGTCGAGTCCGAGCAGACTCATACAAAGCATTGTAAAGCCTTAGCAATTTTTCGACCATGCTTTCATCGCAGCAATCCTCATCGTTTCCGACACCCTTCACTCTCCGAAAGAAGTACTCCATCTGTTTCTCGAAAGCTGCAGCCAAACTCACCTCTGTTTCAAACAGCTCATTCCTCCCAGATTCCCACTCTTCCTTCTTCTCCTTCAACAGCAGACAGCTCCCTGGCCCGTCCACATTTAGTCGCATGGACCCTTCAACCCCGTAGATCTCCATGCTCCAATCCCTCAGATACCGACTCCCCTCCCATGCCGTAAAGTCCAAATGCACATTGAAATGCTCATACTCCAGGATCGCCGATGCAATATCCTCGTGCACCAGCGTTCCAATCGATTGCCACGGATTCACCTCCCGTCCATCGAACAGGCTCGGCACCCACGAGAAACCTTGATGAGGCGGCTGCGCTGGCAGCTTCCGAATCGAACTCACGACCTGCGTCGGCAAGCCAAAGAGATCTACTACGATCTCCACCACATGGCCCCCAAGACTATAAAAGAAGCCGCCTATATTCTGTGGATCCGATTGCCATGGTTCCGCCCCCGCGCCGCCCGGACACCCGCCATGGAACCGAGCCATTGTGATGGTCCCCAGCAGCGACTCGTGGAGAAGTCGTCGTGCGAAGGCCACGGTTTCGAGATAATGCAGCTCCCAGCCGATTTCGAACACGAGGGAGCTTTTTCTTTGGCGGATCTCTTCTGCCAACGGGTAGAATTCAGATGGCTGGGCGACGCCGGGCTTTTCGACGAAGATGCCTCTTGCCCCGCTGTCTAGAGCCAAACGAATATAGTTTGCATTTTCGCGATCGCGGCCATGAATAAGGGCTACGTCGTATGGAAGGGCCAGGAGGCTATCGGGGGTTTCCCACCGTGGGCATCCCGTGTGGTCTTGCATGCGTTGGGCGATGTCGGCATCGCTATCATAGTAGCCCAGGAGTGTGATGTTGACAGATTGTTGGAGATATTTGTATCGATGAAAGATGTGGGGGTGACTTGTGCCTAACATAACAGCTTTGATCTTTGACATTTTGTCTGGTATATCTTATACCTTATCGATGGATTGTAGTTGGAGGGTTAGAGAAGAATGTGCGGAAGTTTGGGAGTATCAGCACTGCATATATTCTACAGGCTAGTAAGGAACTAATAATGCATCCCTCATCCTTCCTCTTCTTTTTTCCCCACCCTCCTCCCATGTAAGCGGATATTATTTAACGGAATTTGTATGAAATAAATTGTTGATATTTGCCCATACGGTCTGAGATTTATCAGATAATCATCTCTAGCTGGCTGTTTTCACAGTGACACTATAGACCACTAGCTAGGGTAAGACAGCACTTTTGAATAACCTCCATCAACCAAGTACGCCTATATCCAGTCAGTACAGAAATGGTATGCCAATGAATAAATCTTCCGAATACATACCCCGCCCGTTGTAAAGCCACTCTCCAAAACACCTAAGAACTCTACCCACCTATATCCTCCCAAAACAGTTCCCAGAATTAGCTGATCCCTTTTTACCATGCAATGCAAGAGTTACACAAACCGTGCAATATCCTCGCCTCTTCTAATCCTGCCTACCGGATGCGCCTCGCTCAGAGCGTCACTTTTCCCCGCCCCCCAAGCTGGCGCATATTCACTTTGGAAATCTCGATCGAGGTCGCCCCGAAGCGTCTGCAAATCCGGCAACAAGCTCTCATTCCGCTCGCACCGAACATCCACCATCCCTGGGCTCACCACATGGACTCGAATTTTCGGTCCTAAACTCACGGCCATGGCCATGCTGAGGCCTTCGATTCCGGTCTTGGAAGCCGCATAGGCTTCGCCGTTCTTGCTCTGCTGGCTTGCTCGGCAGCTGGACATGTTGATGATGACGCCGCCGCCCAGGGACTGTTCGAGATAGGGGATGGCCATCTGGGAGACGCAGTATGTGCCGACTAGGTTGACGGAGAGGATTTTTTCGAAATCTGACGTGGGGACTTTATCCATTCTGATCCCTGCCCGCATATATTGGCTCTAGACCTTTCTTAGCGACTCTTTTGGGATGGATGGGTGAGGTTCTGAAAGACATACATTGATTCCTGCATCTACATCCACCAGAAAGGAGTTAGTCGAAACTTTTCATTACTGACCTCCTTCAAGACCCCGACAAGAGAGAATAAGAAAAAGAAGAACCAGACTATTGACTAGGACATCGATGCCCCCAAATGCTTGAACACACAGCGCAATTGCCTTGTTGACTTGCTGTTCATCGCAGACATTCATCTGCGCCCATTTGAAATTCTCATGCTTGTCGCTGGGGATAACGGAAGGGAGGTGTGTGGAGCAAGTGTCATCGAGGAAGGCATCGTTGTAATCTGTTAGGAAGACCCGATAGCCCTTGAGTAGAAGCTCGCGTGCTGTGACTCGTCCGATGCCGCTTCCCGCGCCCGTGATGAAGAAGACTTTTGACATGGCGATGGATGATTATGGTTCAATTGGGATGAGATCTAAGAGAGAGATTGTTTTCTTTCTACGACTGGGTTTTTTTAGTGGTATCTACAGCGGGGCGATGGCGTTCGACAATATTAATAGATTGGTTAGTGAGCACCCGCGGGGGCAATCTACCCCTCTCGGAGAAGCTACTAGTTTGTGTTCATTTGCCGAGATAAGTGGGTGGGGGTGATGATATTACAAGAACTGTCCATAGATTGATCGCTATCCCGTGTAAAGTGTGGGATATGTGGGATATGCGGGAAAGAACAATCCAGACATCCCTTCCCCCCACTTCGTGTAGCTACAGGGAAGACTATCATGACCACCACCATAAAAAAGGTTGATACAAAAGAGATACTAGAAACGAAACTGTTGAAGTCAATTTTTTGTCTCCAAGCAAGCAGGCAAAATGGTTGAACCCCTTGAATCAATTGATGGCGGAAAGCCCTGGTATTACTGCCCCGACCCCATGGTCCTCGGTGAAGCCCCAATCTATCGAGCCAGCGACTCAACCCTACACTGGGTGGACTGTCTCTCCGAGCCCTCAAGACTCTATATCCTCAAAGTAGATCCCAACACTGGCGACGCCATCGGAGACGCCCGTGTCCTTCCTCTCGACGACAGCGTGACGGTGGCATTCTTCCGCAAAAGCCGACCGGGCAGTTACATCGCAGCATACTATCAAGGAGTATGTTTTTTAGATGAGGCTACGGGCAAGTTTGAGGTCGTCAAGGAAATCATCCCCACAGACCAGCGGGACGAGCTCCGCTTCAATGATGGTGGCATCGACGCAAAAGGCCGGTTCTGGCTGGCTGAGATCGATAAGAAGGCGATGGCATTTGGACCTAACCAACTTCCAGCCAGCTATGGAACACCTAAAGGTCGGCTGTGGAGATATGATCCGGATGGAAGCTTGCATCTGATGATTCCCGAGGGAGTGGTCTGCGGGAATGGGCTTGCATGGAGCCCAGATAACACGATTAGTAGGCGCCTGCTGCTTCTATTCTAGTGGAACTCACTAACAACAGCAGTGTACTTCAATGACTCGGTTGCAATGATGGTATTCGCATTCGACTTCGACTTGGAGACGGGTAACATCTCAAACAAGCGACTCCTTGTCGACAGGCGCTCGTCCTATGGGGAGCCAGATGGGATGGTGGTCGAGTAAGTATTCTTTTTTGCTTATTTCACTCCGACTCATATGTGGCATAATACAATTACTGATATCTGATAGTACTGAGGGAAATCTTTGGATAGCCGTGTTCGCATCTCATCGAATTATGGTCTTTAGCCCGGAAGGCAAGCACTTGAAGGATATTGTGGTGACGGCCAAGAACCCGGCCTGCACGACATGGGGAGGAATAAACCATAATATTATTTTCATGGCAAGTGGAAAAGATCGTACCGCCAATCCAGATCCTAATGATGAGGGCGGACATATGTTCAAATATCATCCTCAGGACGCTAAAGGGTATCCAAAGTACGAATTCGGGGGTTAGTTACAACAGAAATGAGATTATTTTCAAGTTTAGCAGTCTTTACTTCTACTAAGATCCCGTCGCACTATATAACAATGACACTCACCCGTTACTTGGGAGAAGAGAACATACTATTCGAAAGAAGGCATACGTTACCTTTTTCTTTAAGGCCTAGTAGATATTGATGGTGGACTGTGTTGGGATCTAAGCCAAGATATCCGATGCTACAACGTAATCCAAATCTACTGAATTATCTTCTGCAAGCTAAGTAGGGAAGAATATACAATAGACTGCGTATTTTGTCAAAGCAATTTCTCGGAGGCTATGATTCATGAAATCTAGCACACAAAACTCCTGATTCTAGCTCATTCCTTCCAAAAAGCTTCGTGCAGTGTGTCACACATCAATCTAATAGCCCTCTTGCCCTCGCCTAGCACGCCATCCATTGCGAGAAAAGGATGTGGCATTCCCACCATAACATGTAGATCCACAGGCACACCAGCAGCGCGTAACTTCTCCCCATACTCTTCCCCTTCTGCACGAAGAACATCCAACTCCGCGACTAGAATCAATGCTGGTGGGAGTTGCGACCAGTCGCCTTGGTAGAACAAGGGACTCGCTTCCGGATGCGCCCAGCTGGATTCATCTGGCAGATAGTGTTTCCGATACCAGAGCATCTTCTCTGCTGGTAGAGCAGCTGTCTGCTCGTACAACGCGTAGGATTTGTTGTTGGTGACCAGGGCTGTGTTATCGGTGACAGGAACCGAGAGCACCTGGGACGTGAAAAGGACGGGTGGTGATAATGCGAGGGCTTTCTGGGATACGATAGCAGCAAGATTGCCACCGGCCGACGAACCACCTATAGCCATCTTGGATAGGTTGATGGAGAGCTTGGAAGCTCCATCGGAAACGAGCCATTGAAATGCTTCCCAGCTATCGTGTACCGCGGCTGGCCAGGGATGTTCTGGTGCGAGGCTGTGTGGATATGATTTAGAACTTAATATTATTCCCCAGAAATGACCAAGACTCGGGGGTTCAGACGAACCGATAATCAACAGTGATGACAACGCAGTTTGCGCGCACACAGATGTTGGTACAAACGGTGTTTTCGGTATCAATTGTCCCGAGAACCCACCCGCCACCGTGGAAATACAACAGGACTGGCCATCCATCGAGTGGTTTCTCTCCAGCTGGGGTAAAGCAGCGGACCTTGACATCGGGCCCAGAACTTGCCCGTCGTGGAATAGAGATGTCCTCGGTTTGGCCAACAGTCAGCAGTGGGCCGCCTCCCGGGATCAGTGTTCCGCTTGTGCGAGAAGCTTCCACGGGCTGATAGTGGACTTGCTGGTTGTTGATGATATGTTGGTTGTAGAAAGCCACATATTCGGGGCTCAATTTGTCTCTAACGGACTCGTGGAGAGGGTAGGGTGGTATAGTGGAAACTTCAACAGACATGATGGCTCGGTTTTTTTTTTTTTGTATCAGCACGGTGTGTAGATAAATATTGAATTTAATAGCTCTGATTCAATATGAGTGAGCTGTTCAATTATACTTATTTCCGGTGCATGGTTCAATAATCCGCCTCCTAGCTATGATCATCCCGCCCCTGCATCCCGCAACTTAAGTGGGATGAATGGTGGGTGGAACACAGGTAACACGGGGGATAGGTAGTATCGGGTCAAAAGAAGCTACTCTCTTTTGAGTAACCTGACTTAGATTCAATCCCATGATTACAGTATAAAAGCGTTAAATATCTCGATTACTATTTCATGCGACAAGTCTGCAGTCTTTCAAAACACTCCTCCAAAATGTCAGCAAAGCAAGCCGTTCTCACTGAAAATGCACCAGCTCCTCTTCCTGGGATCTACTCGCAAGCCATCGTTGCCAATGGATTCGTTTACTGCTCTGGTTGCGTACCCATGGACGTACAAAAAGGCAAGATAATTGAAGGAGATATCAAAGCGCATACTGTAGGTCTTTTCGTCCTTCGTCACAGGACAGTACTGACGCTATCTTGAACCAACATCAATGCATAAAAAACATATCGCATATTCTCGAAGCCTCTGGGTCGGATATCACAAAGGTCGTCAAGGTTAATGTTTTCATATCCAACATGGACGATTTTGCGGAGATGAATTCGGTCTATACGCGTTACTGGGGTGACGTGAAGCCTGCCAGGACGTGAGTTGCAACTCATAAGCAATCCCTGCGTTTCAATTATGCTGACCGTATCTTTAAGGTGTGTGGCTGTGAAAACATTGCCGTTGAACACTGATGTGGAGATCGAATGTGTTGCTATTTTGTAGTCGGGCTTATTCCATTCCCCTAAGGATGCTATCTTCAAGGCTTAGATGGGAAAAAAAATCCCTCGGAATACAGTCTCAAGCATGTGCGCCCAATTGAATTGGTCTTTAATGATAGAGGTAGAAGATTGGACCTATGGGCACGAAGATACCTGTTATGTGTCAGAAAAGGAGATCAAGATATCAACTTACGCATTTGAGCGAAAGTATCAAGACTGGGGAAAATAAGTCTAAATACAACGCAAATTAACCCAAACTGTTTAAAACGGATAAATAGGCGCCTCATATTTCCATCAAATTGTTCCCATTTCCAAACTGTCACAATATCCTATTCGTGTGGCGCTTCCGATTCTCTGCACTAGATCGCTCGGGTCTTGAGGATAAATTCAATGACCAGACCGTGTATGATACAAACAACAGGTCACAAACCATTTGCAGATACCAAAGCACACTGCGGGAGCCTACGTATCTATGTCGGTACGGCTGCTGAAGTCGTTAATTGGCCCAAAAGAGTTGAGAGTTAATCCTTAATGTGGGACACGACTCAGGACTACCTACCCACCCTTCATGATTCAGTCTTGGCCTGTAAAATAAAGGTCTCCTATCTTCTGAAGTAGGGTAAAACTATTAAGAGAATCTAAGTCGTTGAGACGGCGTTCAAAAAGCCATAATCTATGGCTCGAATCAAAAAGTGCGCGTAAAAAACTTCGGTCCAGTACATCGCATGCCTAAATAAACCGATGTGGCCAGAAATAAAACTACTGTACTCTAGAATAAACACGGATTACTGTACGGAAGATTCAGTTTCAGTTCACTATAAACGTAAGTGACCTAACCGATATTTTGTTCAAGCAGAGAAAAAACAATGATAAGGGGCGGTAAAACTAACCGAACTTTCCAACGAAGGTTAGCGTTTGAACTTGTTAAAGTGAAGAACAAAAATGGAAAATTCAGAGCAGGACTGGAGAACGATTGGCTAACTAACATCCCCTTCTCTACCCCGCAGAATAGGTCCATGTATTTCCTTTCCTATTGTACTCTGAAAGCTCCTAGGTCTCCGACCAGAAATCATTTCAACCTCCTTTACGACCACTACCGTCTCTATCCCGATCGGTCGGACAAGACCGGAGAACCTAAGTCTACGATATAGTTAAACGGACGCGGATTATTAACATCAGGTTTTGCTTTCTTTTCTTATCATCTCTCATTCTGTATTGGGTCCTGGGAGCGTTATCACCATGGTTCAATTGTAACCTTCGAGTATGCCGAAGAGTAAGGCTGACACAGAATGCTGCAAAGATGGGATGGTAAGGGTATACAGCTGACCGGGTGACCGGGTGGACATCTACCCGGTCACCCGGTGGGATTTGCCAGGATTTGGAGGTGACCGTGTGGGATTTACTAGGAATAAGAGGTGACCGGGTGGGATTACCTGGGATTTGACAGGAGGTAAGATTGATTAGATAAGGGTTGTATTTTTGATCTAACCCTAGACCCACCTTGGTACCGCCCGGTAAGCTTTAGTAGGAATAGGTTGTCATTTCTAGTAGCGACTAGATTCACTCACCCGGTCACCCAGTGGGATTTACTAGGTTCTAGTAGGACGCATAAGGATTTAGTAGTATTAAATTTAAGTGCCCGGAGTGGCTAGGTCTTACTAGTAATAGCTAGTACTGACTTATCCCTAAAACTTTTATTTAAAAAATTAGATATTAGATATTTCTAGTTACTTCTAGTATAGTGATAAGACTAGGATTAGTAGTTACTAGTAGTAGCTAATATCTACTAGCTCTAGAAAGGGCTTTAATTAAAGTTTAGTTATTTATTCTCTACTTATAATTACTAGTATTATATAGTAGCTACTAATACTATTAAGTAGTATAATTAAGAATTAGTAACTACTAATTATAACTACTTACGCCTAATCGCTCCTAATAGTATAGAATAAGATACTAAAGATTCTTTATAGAATAATTTATTTTATATTAGAAATAGTCCTAGGATATAAATTACTAGAAATAGCTAGTAATAGCTAGTAAGAGAGAGTAAAAGTAAGAGATATCGATTCTTATATAGAAATTACTACTTTAAGAAAGAGCGCCTTACCTCCTATCTCCTACCTTTCCTTTTTTTCTTTTCTTCCCTTTTTCTTCTTCTTCCCTCCTTTACCTTCCTACTAACCTCTCCGCTATTAGTAAGTCCTTATTTTTTACTTACACTAGTGACTCCTTAAGGGCCTTAGTAAGCTCACTATATCACCTCGTTACTCTTAGCGATCTCTATAATCCTAGGATATCGCTAAGAGTAACTAGGTAATATAGTAAGCTCTTACTAAGGCCCTTAAGGGGGTCACTAGTAAAGGATCTCTTACTTTATATAAATACCCTATATTCCTACCGTGTTATTACTATTACTACGTTACTCCTACGTTTTTACTACGTTTCTACTATATTTAAGAGCTTCTATCACTAGTAGTTTCTTAGGTCTCTAAGGCGAAATAAGTAGTTACTAAGAAGCGAGAGGCGATAAATAGGAATTTCCCCTCTCTTATAGGCCTATAAGTAAAAACTAAGTTCTACCTCGTAAGCACTAATATTATATATTTATTAATAGTTATTTCTAGGTATTACTAGAATTAATATTATCTTTATAATCTTAATAAACTTAAAGATCTTAGTCTACGCTAATTATTACTAATAATAACTAGAATAGCCTTAAAGCGCGTACTCCTACGTAATAAGGGTAAAGGTAAGGCTCCTACGGTCTCTTAGCCCTCCTTAGGTCCTTCTAGTTATATCGAGAAGATCCTAGCTACTACTAGGTAGTCCTAGTTCTATACCCTCTAAGGTATCCCTACCTTACTAAACGCGGCTAGTAAAAATATAGCGCGCGTTAGGAAGGATCTAGCTAAGCATAATAAGGAAATCGTGAAGGGTACTATATAAGTCTAGAAAATTCTACTTAGAACTAATTATTACTAATACTAACTAATTATAGCTTAAAGCGGACTATTTATAGTTATAAAGGCGAGCATAAAACTAATATTTAGTATAATATATTCCCTTAGACTAGTATAATAATAAGTACTAAGATTTCCTAGGAGATACTTCTTATTCCTTAGCACTCCTAGTTACTCCTATATATTCCCTATTTATCCTTACTCTAATATTTCTTATTATTCCTTATCGTTCCTAGCTATTTCTAGTTATAACTAATACCTAGTCTAGGTAATCCCGGTCTATATTAATAAATACCCGTTCTATTCCTATATCGTGTAAGTATTTCCTCGATTTACTTTATAGCTCCTATTTATTAATAGTAATTACTAGTACCTCTAAGTCAAAGAAGGATAGGGCCCTAATCTATACTAGGTCGACCGTACGAAAGCACGTTAATAAGATACACGCGGTAAGTGAATATTACTAGTAATAGCCTATCTATTTCTAGTTATAACTAATATTATCTAGGGTAAGGCGGGCTTTTTTAGCCTTTATACGGTGAGCGCGGCTAATATAAAGGACTACTTATAAGTAATACCTATTTATTACTAGTTAATTTAACTAACTTCTAGTAGTAACTAGGTACTAATTAATAATAACGAGGAAGATATAGAGGAGTCCGCTAGTCCCGCCGGTCTTATTACGCCTACTACTAATAAGGCTAAGGAGGCTAATAATATAGGGGATAATAACGCTAAGGAGTAGTAGGCTTTTTTATAGTGCTTTTAATATTTTTCTAGGTTTTTTTAGGAATTCCCTATATTTTAAGGGTCTTCCTAAGGGATTTTATTAGTTTCTAGATTTTTCTTAGGATTTCTAGTGCTAGTTATTATATTTCTAGTAATAGCTAGATATTAATCCCGAAAGCACTATTAAATAACTCTTATTCTTATTATAATTAGTCTTAACCTTAGTACTTTAGAAAATTAAGTATTTTAACTATAAGAATAAAGCATTTTAAATTAAATAAAGTATTTAATATTAAGAATTAACGAATTAAAAACTAGTAAAGTAGTTAATAATATAAAATGAGTAGCCGAAAATTAAAGGTGATTAGGAGCGACTAGGTATAACTAGTAATTATATAGTAATACTAGCTAGACCTTTACCGTTATCGTTATTATCACTATCCTCTTCCTCCTCCTCTTCCTCCTCTTCCTCCTCTTCTTCCTCCTCCTCCTCCTCTTCCTCCTTATTATCACTATTAGATTCCTCGCTATCTCCTAAATTACTAAGATCCTCCTCGTTATAAATCTCTCGATCTTAACTAGAAAAAAATTAGCTATTACTAGCTACTCCTAAGTACGCCTAGTACTTACTAGCCTATCTACTCGCTACTATAATATTTCTAAACTTCTTCGGTGTTCTCTTCTATTTCGAATTAGTAAGAGCTACTAATAGCTTATTAGGTAGACTTACTAAGTGATAGTTCTTAATATACTTTCGGATAGTTATACCCTATCTACCTAGGTTCTTTCCCTTATACCTATAGGTATAGTATAGATAGCGAAAAGTATAGCGAGGGATATACTAGAATAAGTTAGTAGCGCTTAGTAGCTACTAATAGGGTATAGTACTTACTAGAGTTATATTATAGACTAGCTACTTATAAGCTTTATACTTATTAGGGTATATATAGATCTTCTTCTTCTTACTAAAGTGAAAACTTTAGTAATAAGTAAAGACTACTAAGGGTTTCTAGTGCTTACTAGAATTTTATAGGACGCGATTTTCCTATTCCTATCTATATTATATCTCTATTTAGCTTTTTTATACCCTTCTTCTTTACTAAGGCTTTCTTTACTAAGGGCTACTTCCCCTTTCCCTTTTAAGTCTATTAAGTCTTCCGGGGGTTCGCTATAATAAGATCTAAGAGAGTAGTTAATTAAGAAAGATTAATAATAGTTATCTTTAGTAGAATTTACGTATTATTTATATTATAATTATAATATTTTTTTAGAAGGGAGTAGCTTTAATTAGTATACTCTAATCTATAATAATCTAAAACCTAAATAAAGAGCGGAAATATAAAATAGTATAGGTAGGAATAATAAATATTTATTAGGCGGCCTTTATATTAAAAATTATTACTATTACTAAAAATAACTAATAGAAAACTATAATTACTAGTTTAGTTTAGGTAAATACTAGGCGTAGCTATATATAAAGAGTCACTATTAGTAGTGTCTTATCTTTATTAAGAATAATAAGATCTTATAAAGAAATTTCTAATTTTTCGAAGTACTAAAGATAAAGATTTATTATTAGATATTATCTAATTAGTTAGACTAGTCTTATAGTTTACTAACTATCTAAATATTATCTCCTCTTTTAGGCTTATTAGACTATTATTTAGCCTCCTAAGCTACTAGATTTCTAACTACTTAACTAATCTCTATTATCTAATCCTATATCCTATAAAGGTATATAAAGATCTTAGTAAGGCTTAGCTTACTCTAGGTATAAGAGGGCCGAGCTAGTAGCCCCTAGCGTTAGGTAGATATTTCTTATTAAGTCTTAGGGATTAAGGTAGGTTACTAGGAGGGGGTAGGGGCCCCTAGAGGCGACGGTAATAGTGGTAATAAAGAAATAATAATAGGCTAACTAGGATCTCCTAGATTAAGCTAAGAGCTAGGATAATACCTCTAGTTAAGGGTAGGAGTATAGGGAGCCTACTAAGAGCGGCCTAGAAGTAGAGGTAGGTCTAATAGCGGGCTTTCGGTAGATTAAGATATCACTAGTAGTTCTTAGTAGCGGCGAGGAGGAGGTTATACTATTCTTTATCACTTTCTTAGTGAATTAAGACTAGGCTTAAGCTTAGTTATAGAGTCCTTAGACTTAGAAGTATCTAGTAATTATTAGTAATCTCTAGGTCTAGCTAAGGATAGATAGTAATACCTTAACCTCGCCGGCGGACTTAGTAGTTTAAAGGAGGCTAATACCTCTAGGTAGGCTAAACGCCTATCTAGAGTATAACTTAACGCTTATTAATTAGACATTAATCACTCTAGTAGGCACTAGGAGTTATTAGTTCTATTAGGAAGTAATAAGGAATAAA
This sequence comes from Penicillium sp. PF1803, assembly GCA_023626575.1. Classification (NCBI taxonomy): domain Eukaryota; kingdom Fungi; phylum Ascomycota; class Eurotiomycetes; order Eurotiales; family Aspergillaceae; genus Penicillium; species Penicillium sp. PF1803. The sequence continues at coordinate 25,255 of JAMAGZ010000197.1, forward strand.
ACTTACTTTTTAATCATAGTTAGAAGCGAAACCTAGATACTAGAGCGATTCGTTACTATATAGGTTCCCTTAATACTATTAGTATATCTTAGGAACTACTAGAATTACCTCTAAGGTATTAACGATATATTACTATTTAGGCCGGATAAGATCTAACTAATCTTTATATACTTTACCTAATTATAAACTAATCGAGAGGAGCTTCTACTTAGTTTTCCTAGAGGCTTATTTAGCGCTCTTAGTATTAGTGCGGTTATTACTTATTTTATTAAGATATACTCTAGGTAACTATAGAACTTCTAGAGGTTCCTCTAGAAATAGACGTTATAGTAAAGAAGTAGATACTCTATATACTACTACTATATCTAAGATAGATTAATCCTAGCTAGGAATCACCTAAAGCCTTTAGTAAAGACTAGATATTAGTAGTAGACTATAGAGATAATTAAGTACTACTTACTAGATACCTATTTATAGTATTAATTAACTATAACTACTTAAATATTAGCGCTAGCGTAGATATACTACTACTTAATAGGGGTACCGGTAACTTCTTTAACCTTCTTAAATAAGGCGTCGAGTAGGTATTAATATATATCGTGCGAGTCCTTATTAATAAAAGCTTAAGTAAGAGTTACCGCTATTTTAAATTAGAAATTACTAGTAATACCTAGGAATAGGTAGTACTTACTATAGTTATTTATATTATCTTTAGTAATAAAGACCACTTCCTTTACGTCGCCTATAACTCGCTTAAAGGTTATATCTATCTAGAAACTTCTAGTAATACGCTAGAAATTAGCTTATTCTCTAGTGAAGTAAAGAACGCGTAAGTTAACGCTATTATTATAGAGTTCCTAAATAAATATCTTTAGGTCCCCTTACTTAGAAAGATAGGCGAAAACTATAGCTAACTAGTAGTTAGTAGGTAGAACTAGAAATAGGTAATAATATCTAGGAGCTTATTAGCCTATACTTATTATAGCGGGAAATTTAGGAGTTTCTCCTTATAGATCTAAGTAGTAATAAGATCACGATTAACTAGTAATAGGTAGAGGTCACTAAAGCTTATAAGTCGATTATCGCGAAGGAAGCAAAGGGTAATTAGGCTATATATAAAATAACCTAGAACGTGTTAGTAGTTACTAGTAGGAGTTAGGTATAATTAGAACCTACTAAAAGTTAGATCTTATTAATTAACTTAGCGGATTAACTTTAGTATTATAGCCCGGACGCTAGTAAGTATACTTAATATAGGTAGGGGTAGGTACGAATACTCTCCCTAGAAAGTAATAATAACGTATAGCTATCGTTAAAGGTCCTTAGGGATAATATAAAGCATTTTAATATTATAGTCTACCGTGATAAATGACCTATAACTATAAGATTCTAGAAGCTATTAGTAAGGGCTAGGTTATTACTAATAGCTACTAAGACTTACTATACGTATTCCGGCGCGCCTTAATCGATTAGAGCTCTATATATAGTAAAGTATAGGTAGCTAGTAGTATAGATTAGGTTCCTTCTATAAGTTACCGTAGATACTCTACCTCTACTCTACTAATAGATAGAACTAACTAAAAGAAGTATTATTAATAAGGAGCTTAAGGGTGCTAGTATAAGTAACTAAGATAGTGTCCGGTCTCCTAGATATTATTAGTGCTTACTAGATAATTCTAGTAATAACTAACTTATATTAAACCTTTCTCGAAGAACTATACGCGTATTAAGGCACTATCTACTCCTATACCTCCTCTTATACTAGGCTTTTATAGTCTTAAAGAACGTAAATATACTTAACTAAATAGAATTAGTAGCCTTTACGCGGTTTTAGTTATCGATAAGTTAAGTCTATTTAGATTCTAGATATTACTAAAGATTACTAATAACCTTAGTGTGGTTATAGTTCTCTCTAAGAGACTATAGTGATCCTATATACGCTAAAATACCCCTATAAACGCTCTTTATAAACGTATAATCTATATTCTAGAATAGGGTATATTTCTTTTACTATATCTACCGGAGACGATCTTTCGCCCTAAAAGAGTACTAAAGATTATCCTAGGCCTCTTTAGTATTATCTAGGAGGAGGTATTATACGCTTAGTATATACACGAATCCCTCTAGGTAGTACTAGAGATACTTAGGTAGGGTATAGGTATAGGTTAGGTACTAGACTTTATCTAGATTCCTAGTAATAGGTTTATTATAGAGTCGAAATCCCTAGGTATCTTTAATTATAAATAGTAAGGGCTTAGAGGTCTTAAGTAGTAGCTAAGTATAGTTAGTATTATCTAGCGAAGGTAGGAAATTCTTAGTTTATCAATCTAACTACGCGAAAAGCTCACGATCTTCTCGGTATAGCGTAGCGTCTCTATTCTAGTCTAGTACTAACTTAGATATAGTAATACGGCTTTAGGGAGTAACTACGAAGGTATTACTACGAGATAGCGATAGTTAAACGATAGTAAGGTAGGAGGATAAGAGGTCGAAGAGGGTAGAGAGAAGGGAAGAAGATTAGAATATAGAGAAAGTAGTAAAGTAAGAGATATCTTAAAGCTTTTAGTTTTTACTAATAGTAACTAGGAATATCTAGAAATTTAGTTCTATATAGATTATTTCGAGCCTTAAGAAAATATATTATAATTCTAATATATATTTCTACTATATAAATATTTAAAATTTTAGAACTTATATAAGACTAGGAACACTTAGTAGCTACTATTTAATACTAGCGATATTATGTGTCATGGGGACTCATGAGGCTATGGGGATGCCTCAGGCTCTAAAGCCCGCGCCCTCCCTATTATACGACGCATAG
>JAMAGZ010000198.1:0-27788 GCA_023626575.1 Penicillium sp. PF1803
TACCACTTTGCCTTAGCCTTCCGCCCATTAAGGGGCGCCCCGGTGTTCCCTTGGTGCCATAACAAAATTCTGGAATTGTGCCCCCCCCCCCCCCCCCCAAACGAGAGAGAAAAGACGACGCTTCTCTCGGTGACTGGGACTTAGCATCACGCGTATCAAATCAACTCAACAAATCTTATATGTATGGCGGAACGAACATCGTACCACACTTATATGCCTGGGGCGACGAAAGTCTTTCAGAGGAAATCAATAGAAAATCGCAAACTTTCGATTCTTTGCGTTTCTGGGTTACTCTCCTTCTCGATAAGCCGCACAAATTTGAACTTTTCGGGATCTCATTCGCCGAGTTTCTGTCGCAGGGAGCAGGGGTTAATCCTAGCCCAATCTATGCGAGAATTTCCTCAGCATTGCACGACCTAGTCACAGAGCGAAATCATTGGTTTTTCGAAGCAGAAGACACCAATGTGGCCGATATTAACGAGAAGGTTTCAGAATTTGCGCTCCATGACGACCCTCTAGATCTCATCAATGCAAATCGCAAAGATTATGATTCAGTTCATAACACTCTCTATCTTATTGAGGACGACAAAGACATGAATTATCGTGTCAAGACACCTGATCACTACTTTGCCGCTCTTTCACCAGATAAGTCTTTGAGGGAATATCTGGCCAGCTCGGCAAAAATCCCTACTTCTGCGGCGTTGCGCATAGAAGCGCTATCACAACGATGTCGGATGAATCTACAGGCGTACAATACAGTTTACCCATAGAAAGCACACACTCTTTTATAGTATATCTGATTTCATTGACTATTCTCAGGGATAAACCATCGAAAAAACTCCATCGGAGCCTGTCATCCAAAACACTTTCATCAAGATACATTAAGAAAAACGACAATAGGAAATATAACAAAAAGAAAATCATAACAGCAGTAACCAAAATATCGGGAGAAACAAGTGGGGGAATAAATCCTCACGCTCGTCCCGACCCAAGCGCGAGGGACGGAGAACGCCATGCAAATGACTTCAATGTCAGACAAACATTGAAAACAAGGAAGAGAGGAAACAATATGCCAATTTTGTGTAAACTTCAACAACATCCATCACCCGAACGCGAACCCAAGACCTTTAATGAAACATTTACTGGGTCTGGGGAGCGGCGGCGAGGACCTCGGGGGTAGCCTCGTCGGAGTACTTCTTGAAGTTCTCGTTGAAGAGCTTGCCGAGCTTGTTGACCTCGTCGGAGAAGGAGGTGGTGGCGGTCCAGCTGTTCTTGGGGTTGAGGAGCTCGGCAGGAACACCGGGGCAGGCCTTGGGGACGGGCAGGTTGAAGACATCGTAGGTCTCGTACTCGGCCTTGGCGAGCTCGCCGGAGTGGATGGCGTCGAGGATGGCACGGGTGTACTTGAGAGGGCAACGCTTGCCGCCGGTGGTGGCACCGGCACCGACCCAACCGGTGTTGAGCAACCAGGCGTTGACCTTGTGCTCCTTGATCTTCTCGGCGAGCATGGAGGCGTAGCGCATGGGGTGCAGGGCCAGGAAGGGCTGGGCGAAGCAAGAGGAGAAGGTGGCCTGGGGCTCGGTGACACCGTCCTCGGTACCGGCCATCTTGGAGGTGTAGCCGGAGATGAAGTGGAACATGGTCTGCTCGGGGGTGAGCTTGGAGATAGGGGGCAGGACACCGCGGGCGTCGCAAGTGAGCAGGATGATGTTGGTGGGGTGGTTGTCGCTCTTGCAGGGGATCTTGGCGTTCTCAATGTACTCGATGGGGTAGGCGCAGCGGGTGTTCTCGGTGAGGGAGGAGTCATCGTAGTCGACAATACGGGTGATGGGGTCGAAGACGACGTTCTCGAGGACGGAGCCGAAGCGGATGGCGTTGAAAATATCGGGCTCCTTCTCGCCGGAGAGACCAATGCACTTGGCGTAGCAGCCACCCTCGATGTTGAAGACACCAGTGTCGGTCCAGCAGTGCTCGTCGTCACCGATCAGCTTACGCTTGGGGTCGGCAGACAGGGTGGTCTTGCCGGTACCGGACAGACCGAAGAAGACAGTGACATCGCCGTTCTCACCCTCGTTGGCAGAAGAGTGCAGGGTCAGGACGTTGTGCTTGACGGGCATCTCGTAGAAGAGGACAGTGAAGACACCCTTCTTCATCTCACCGGCGTACTCGGTACCCAGGATGATCATCTCCTTCTCGGCAAAGTTGATGGCGACGGAGGTGGCAGAAGTCATACCCTCAGTGAAGCGGTTGGCGGGGAAAGAACCAGCGTTGTAGATGACATAGTCGGGGTGGAAGTGCTCAAGCTCCTCACGAGTAGGGCGGATCAGCATGTTCCGCATGAACAGGGCGTGGTAGGCGCGAGCGCAGACAACGCGGACGCTGATACGGTAGCGCTCATCCCAGCCAGCATAACCATCGATGACATAGATACGGTTACGGGTGTTCAGGTAGTCGACAGCACGCTCACGGTTGATGCGCCAGACCTGTGATAGTGTATAGTTAGTATTGAGTAGATGACGTCATGCACGTGAAGAGCCTCGGTCCCGCGGGGAAGTGGCGATCCCAAGCCGAACATCGCGGAAAAGAAGAGGGGTAAAAGGAGCCCCCGAGAATGCAAAAAGAGAGAGCAGATTTGGGATGAGGAATTCGATCCAACCAGGCCACATCGAATAGGTTGCACCAAGTAGAGTGCCAGAAAAGCTTGACTTCTTCCAGATGCATATGCAAGGGATCCCTGGTGGGGCCAGGGCTGGCGTCTCTGCAAGGGCAACCCTTGATGTAGACCAGGCAGATATGGAATTGAACCACCAAAAATCACGCATAGTAATGAATCAAAAAATGGCTCAAACTTACATCAGGAGTCATGGGCTTGTTGACAGGTCCCCACCAGATTTGATCTTGGGAGGACTCCTCCTTGACAATACGCTTGTCGGAGGGGGAACGACCAGTCTTAGCACCAGAGTAAGCACTCAAGGCACCGCTGGAGGTGATGGCAGTGCCGGTCTCGTAGACAAGAGCATCCTCATAGAGGGCAGGAACAGAAGGGTTGGCGATCTATAATTTGAGGATATGACATGTTAGTAATAGCAACTTGAGAACCAAAGCGCCAACGACCATGTCGAGTCTCAAGCGCAAGGACAAGAAGGGATCTTCCTTACAATTGCGACTCGGTCATAGTCAATGTGCGCAGTCTCGTGGAGTTCCTCCTCGAGCTCGGTGTGGCTCTTGCCGGCCCTGTGATGAAAGGAAAGACAAGATGGTTAGCGACGATGAGGTTCAAGATATAGAATGATAATGGACAAGAAGGGTCAACATACTGGACACCACCAGGGTGCAGCGCCGTGCGATTCACAGATGTGGCAACCATGTTTCTGAGTGAAGTAGAATGATAATTGTTGTTGCGTTGTTTCGCGACTTGCTGTTGAAAGAAATCTGCAGCCAAAGGACCTGGGGATGCCGGGCGACCGCAGGGTATATAATTCTTTCCAGCAGGGGCCATAGTCTCTTAGTCTCTTAGGAATTGGTATGAAGGAGGTTTTCCCCTTGTGCTTTCTCCACAGTTCCACGGGTGATGTCGGGGGTGTAAGGCCGAGCTGAAGCGGAGCGGGTACCGATGGTGATGGAAGTTGAGGCGTTGCCGTGGATTGCCAGTGGAATTGCCAGTGGAAATACCAGTGGAAATACCAGTGCCTGATTGCCTAATGGGCCCGTCGACTGGCCTGGTCAGCTGGGTCCGACTTGTCCCGAAACGGAGGGTACAAACACACGAATTGGACCCGGAACGGGTTCATGTGTGTTCGGAAGGAGAATGGGGGTTAGGTACCGACTATCAAGAATAATGTGTGATATTTTTGGAATTTTAATTCAAATCTAAGAAAAGAAGTAAAAAAAGCCGCAAAAAAAAAGTGCTGCGGATTGCTGGTGCAGCCTGGTGGCAGATTTGGCGGGATGTAGATGGTGGCGGCCAGAGAGGAAAAAAAAAGATAGACCATGCTTTTATCATGAACTATGCTCTACAAAACTTATAGACTTTCTTCCGTGAACAACCTAGGTTTGATGAATCCTTGACTTGGTCAATCATCAGCTCGAGTGCTTCATCTCTGTAGTCTGTATGGCTATAACCACGCCACGGACGAGAGGAATGACGCGCAATGACTTCACCAGTTTTTGTATTTTTGTATTTCTGTATTGTTCAACTGGGCAACAGGATTAACCTTACCAACCTTACCAATCAGGCTAACCCAGAGCCCTGGAAATCGCGGGGGAGATTATGTCAGCTCTTGTCGATCCCGTGGTCACCTGTAGTCTCAGAGTCTGTTAGTCTGCTGTAGTCTGGACCGTTTCGGCCTCTCCAAATGAAATCTTCTCTCCACTTCATCACTTCTCTCTTTCTCGGCTTCCCTCGCCCGGAATTGAGAACAATATCGGAAAAGTGATCTCGGGCAGCATTGAAGAGAACGAAAATAAAAAAATGAAACAACCCTATCATCTGTCCCGAACATGACGAGTGTCTTCGGAACGAAATGCTGGGAAATCGCAGGAAATACCTCCGCACGCGCCCATTTTACTCCAATAACGGCGTTTAACCCAGCCGAGGATGATGCATCTGCGACATCGATCGCGGCGGTGTCGGCCAATCACAAGCTGCACATTTCCACTTGGTCCACTTTTACAAGCATCTTCGGGTGGGCAGAAGATATTGCCGCTGGGTCCTTGCCAGTGTCGTCAACCTCCGTCCCAGTGGTCCCTGGTTTTCGCTGGCCGACACGATAATCTCCAAGACTTGGGCCCGGTGCCCTAGTGCAATGAGAATCGAGGCTTCCACGATGCGACGGCCCTCATCCCGACCGGTGGTACCTGGTCCCCCGCCAGCTCGGAGCATCTTAACCATACATATGCCTTACAATTGATGCATCTTACGTGCCCTATCGGTCTCGGCCCAGATGGTTTAATGGGGTTTTTTTTCACTGGTCTATCCAGACGAGACAAGATAGCGAAAGATAATAATAATAATCCCTCAAAGAATGCGTCAATTGTTCAAATTCCAGTCTCGGGAGAATGGAAGACCAGCGGTCTACCGAGGACTAACTAACTACCAAGTCCATGAAAACTTGAAACCCACCTGGAATTCCCGTTTTTGCATGTTCTAGAAATCAACCCGGTCGCTTTGCCACGGGGGGACCACTTCGGCCCCCCGTGCAGACTGCAGAAAAGCCCAAGTGTGGCTTTGCTCACTGCGAAGAAAAACCCCAGATCCTCTTTCCCGATGGTTAGCGGCGGATCCCGACCCGGTTACGGTTGCGGTTGCGGCCTCGGGAAGTCGAGCCTCTCTACGGAGACTTTTTCTTGCTTTTTCAATCTTCAATTCCGCCTAATCAGGTTACCTGCTGTAGGTACGTGCTACAACGTAGTACTACTAGTACATCTAGTTCTCTTTTTCCTTTTTTCAGATGCCATTCATCAATGGATCGCCATCGCCGTTGCCATCGCCCTTGTTACTTTTTTGCGCGATTTGTTTCATTTGCTTACGTAGGAGGTACTATTCCTGGTATTCGGCTGATCAAAGATCGTGACTTATGACTCTTCGTGAACATTTTTTTTCTGCAGTTGCGCGTGACTCGGGGGGATGGATAGCTCGTTTTGTTAGTTTTGTTAGTGTAGAGTCGGGCTAAGTCTAGACCGTAGTTCACTATGCTTTTTTTAGAGAATTTGAAGGTCACGATACACTTGTAGGCTTTGGTTTCCTCAAGCCCGATGGAGCAAGGGGCAGGTGGAGAAGGGGTTCGCCCCCTGTCTCTCTCCGCAAAATCGTAGCAAGTCACTCCGGAAGAAGATAACTAACATATAGAGTACATAGTATATGGAGTACATACTTTCAATTGAACAAATGACTCGACTACAGCATACATCATGTACATTGCTTGTCCTCCTTTTCCACCCGAACAACTAACTATCCCCGTTATCTTCAATTTCCGGATCAACATTCACCAACATGGAAACAAAATCCCTCCGTAAATCGCATATTTAGTCCCTCATTCCCTGTCCGTCGGCCCCCCGTCGCAGACTCGCCATTAGTTAATGATTCCTCCTCTATCACTTACCAATCACGTCAGCGACTCATCTTCCTAATTCACCCGTGATATGATCCTTGTTTTCTATTCGAGCCTCGACCTATCACAACTCCCCCAAGTTTCGAAACGGCCTGGGCCGAAGCGCGGAAACAAAGGGGGGCGGAGTAGGGGCCACAGTCCATCACTACATAATTGATCGTCTCGTCTCCTAATTTCCCCGATGCCGACGGGACCTGAAAGAGAAAAAAAGACTCACGTCATGGGACTACAGTAGTTTACTTCCGCACCGGCGCACATGGGATTGTGTTTTCTGGTAACTAGTACAACTCGGCAATGTAGGTCGGCCCAAGGCTTCCCGATAGACCCCGGTCTGGGTCCTGGGTCCTGGGGAAAGAAGGAGCGGACATAAGGCGATGGTTCTTATTGCGGGATGCTCGACTCGCTGGCAAATACCCCGAGGGACTCTTGGACATTCTCAGCCTCTGGGCTGATTCGTTGATTCCCTTGGCGGGCTTGGCTGTCTGGGGAAGCTGTCGCGTGGCTCGCGGATGCGGGGTATAGCGTGGACGGTGAGTTTTGATTCCTCCACTGAGCTGCTACCTGCAGCTTTGGGTTCAGCGGCAATTCATGGGTTATTCTCGGCTGTTATGTGAAGAGAGTTTACAACGTGGCTATGCAACTTGCTAAAGTTGCGAACTGTGTCTTACATTTGTAGCTTTTTTCTGAGAGTGAAGATTGTTTCTATATTTGGTCAATTGGTAGCTATGGATATTCATCCATGGAAAGAAACTCCCTGGGAAGACACAGCTCAGCCTTGTCGCGTAGCGGTTCCAAACCTTTCCGCTCCTCCAGTCCAGTCTAGTCACACATCAAACAGGCTCGAATTCGCAGCACGGGCTTCCTGATCAAGCCGAGCCAGCATTGACAGCCCGAGACACTGCTTGAGCAGACAAAAGACCTGGCCCATTGTGGATCAACAAATTTTTGAAAAAGGCACACAATTCACCATCGTTGAGTTGTTTACCAACCCATGCAATGCAGGTCCCAGACCTGCTGAAACACTATCGACAGGTGATCATAGTCGATCTCGAGACTCCGTAACACTAACACTCCTCAATGCTCATTATTTGTTTAGCTTCTGGATCCACCCCTCGAGCTCATGAGCTGTCTAATGAGACCTCGATATGTCGCCCTCCACCGGAGGGCCGTCAAAAATGCATCTTCTATGCATAATTGCCGGAGTGCCGGATTGATTGGCATATGCGTGAAGAGCTCAACTGGGATAGCGAAATATCCCTGGTGGATGATAGGTCCATCTCCCCCCACTACCTCAATGTCGTCATGGTTGGTAGATTCGATAGTCCTGATCACAAGATTGAGGAGATCCAAGATTTCCCGGATGGTGTGACCGAATTGCGCATTTTCGTCTGGCAGGCAGAAGATGACGAGATATACCGAAGGCTTGAGTGCAATCTTGGTCAACATCGTGCTCAGCATAAACGAGCAGCCTCTTCTGGGCTGATAACGATACGTAAGTAGACTATATGAAGATAACAAGGGCTCATATTGTGGCTTCAATCAGGATCTCAAGCCGGCGGGTCTGGTAGTATTGTTGTAGACTGGTGTTGTCGATGGGCACCAGCACAAAGTTTGTACCTTATTAAGGTCTCGGAGCGTGTATTTCTAGCAAAGAGTGAGGGTTAGCACGATAGTGCGAAAAGCATCTCGATCTAATGCAGGTCGAGGTGGTTGAGGTAGAGGAGCAGGTCAAGATCGAGATGCTTCACGTACCGGTGCAAGCTGCAGAGTGGTTTGCTCTAGGTAGCAGAGAAGGAAGGTCAGCTAGATCGTTCACGAAGAAGATCTCGACGTGATACACGCGGCGTTCTTCAGATTCACTTCCCGAAAGCAGTGGGTGGTGGTGCTTGTGCTTGGTGAGAAGATGTGGGATGTAGACATCGGAGATATGTGTAAAGAAAGAAGAAGGAATCTACTTGAGGCGAGGAACCTTAGGAAACCTTTATAGGGTGGCCAGGACCATACAAAAAAGGAACCTTTGGCCAAAGCTGCCTTTTCGAAACCCCAAAGCCAAATATAACTGACCTGATATATTCTCGGCGACAACGAGGCAGGGCTGATCGAGAGGCGTGTGTCAATCCGCGATTGCAATGGCAAATCTCCACGATCGTAGCTCAGATCGCGGATCAGTCACCCGAGAAAGCTCTCCGCGTGGAAACAGGCCTCGTGATATACAACTTCCCAGCTTGATTTTTCCGCGCAGCGAGTTTTGTCCATTGCGGCACGGATAGACTAAGGAAGCCGGCTGTAATCTTCACGCGAGAAGTACCCAAAGTATTGCGCCGACGGCGAGCCAGGCGCCATGCCAGTGAATCATGAATACCAGGGAGACGATATATTGTTGGTTTGCGAGGAGGGAAGATGTCGATCTCGGTGATGAGGACGGTAAAGGACATGGATGGGCCTGGAGCAAGCCGGCAAGGTGCTTATGTCCCAGCTGGATTTTTTTTCCCACTTGGGACCCCTCATCCATGCGTGGGTGGACATCTCGATGTTGAAACAATAATATACAACTACCATCTCGTTTCCAGTCAGCATCCAAGGTCGTAAATGTGGTGGACTTGACTGAACAGAAATACATTCAGTGAAAATGTGTAATTTGATAGGGACCTTACCAAGAAAATGCTCATCTGGGAAGATCATGCTGCGCCATTCATACTGCCGCTCTTATTGATCATAAACGTCATCCTTTTCGAAACCGAAATCCTGGGCGAGGGAGTTGATAAGGTCCTGTGGGCGGAGAACCAGCTTGTGGGGGATGAGAAGCTTGCGGAGTACGAGATCATTCGCGTGGACGTTATGAGGTTTCGCAGGTAATCTGTACGCTCTGACAGGCATATGGTCATCTCGCCGTAAGAAAGACCTAAGCGAAAGAGTGATGAGAAATAATGGTGTGGAACGCCACTACGCAAAAGGAAGCAGAACTGGAACAATATCAGTTCAACTATTGAAGAACTGTCTAAGGAACAAGAAGGGGAACGAAGGAAGAGGAGGTCTAAATAGGCCTCGACGCAATTTGGCCCTGAATGACCTTGTTGTAAAGGATGTGTGGGGAAGACCATCGATAATATATCTTGACAAGAGCACGGGGCTATATATGCTAGAAATATAACCAGAAGATGAAGCTTTCCAACAGAACAATGTGGAGTATGAGAATATATACTTATTTCCCAGTTGGAAGGGATGTTCCATTGAAAGTTCCAGGAGTTGCTTGTGTTTAGTATGCTTGAATGAACCTTTGTAGATGATATGTTAAAGAAACTTTAATGATTGCTGGCATTTTCCACTTTGTGTCTCGCCATTATCGTGGAAGGGACTATACTTTCCCGTTTAAGTGGCTATCTCGAAATCTTATGTATCAGGTAAGCTTTCCACTCTGAAAGATTTTAGCGGCACCAAACTGATGTGCCAGGTGAAGATGTACTGTGCTTCAAAGATAGCACGTGATTTGGTGAAGGTTATTGGTCAAGACAGCCCCATCGGAAAGTTTAATTTCGCTTCGACCTTCCACCTCCAAGATGACTGACATAAGCGATGAGTAGTGGACATCGTCGAGTCGATGACAAAAAAAACCATCTTGCTTCAATGATCGCAAATCTGTGCCTCTGTTTTGCTGTCAGTTTTTCTGAGACTTGAAGGCACTGCTGGATCGTTGTCCTGGTCTCGGTGTATCTTCTTTTCGCCCAGGTGGCCGAAGAATGGCCTGTCCGCTGGATTGAATTGCGCCAGACGGGAGGCAATCTGATGACAAACGCATTCGACAAGGACCTCTCGTTTCATTTTTCTGATACTGAAAACTACCTTATAGCTCTTCAGTGGTAGAGGATGTAGTGTCAGTTTCCCACTACCCCGATACTCCATCGTGGCACCAAGTGACAGCTTTGGAGCATTTCTACCTTCGCCAATCTGACAGGGAACTCGCGAGTTTATGTTTCTTCGAGATCAATACACCCACTAAACAACGATCTCAGGTGTGCATATCATCTCAGTGCCATTTAGAACTCGTTTCCATAAAGATATCTCTCCGCCATGGAATCAAACGCCGGGAAAACTGACCGGGATACTAAAACCCGATCACGACAGGGATGCGCAAACTGTCGCCGGAGCAAGGTGAAATGTGACGAGCGAAAGCCCGTTTGCACACGATGTTGGGAGAAAGACCTGCAGTGTTCCAAAGCCGATATTCGGCTCAAGTGGGAAGCTGATTTCCACAATCGTGGAATCGCATTTGGCAGATCTGGCCTCTGGAGGAAAATTACAACTCATACATCACCTCAGGCCCGTTCGGGGATCAATGGAGTGCCTGGTTGTCCACCATCTGGTGTTACGTGGGTTGAGACGCCTGAAATACACCCATGGAACTTTCTCAGCATCGAGTTTTCCTTGGTCCAGCGCCTTTACGACGAAGAAGAAAACGATATTGAGCCGCATCTTTTACCTGCACGAGCAAGGGAGATGCTTGCTTACCGCCAGAACCCGGGTGCTTTGAATTCGCCATTGTCATTTCTGTTGCCTTTCACAGACCGATTTATACAGGCAGCAGGATTTGAAAACCAGGACATACAACCATGCCTTCCATTATTTCCCTCCTTGAAGGAACTGGGCAATTCTATATTATTCGACTACTACATCAATCAGATCTGTCCACGTACGGCGCCCAGTCCTGTCTCCAAGTCTCCTTTCGCCTCTGTTATTCTTCCATATTGCCTTTCTGCAACACCTACAGTCCTCAGAGCAATCCAGGCAGTCGCGGCCTGCCACTGGTCTCAATATGACTCAACATACAGTAGATTGGGCTTGCAGCTCAAAGCTAAAGTCTTGACTGAACTGAGGCGACATATCACCACAGACGCACAATCTCTGGTTGCACGGGACCCTGAAATCTTAGTGATCGTGATGCTGTTATGTCTTTTTGAAATCGTGGATCATTGCGATTGGCAGTGGATTCTGCATCTCCAGGGAGCGAAAGATATCATTCGACTTCGAAAAAAGCAGCAACAAATTTCCCCAGATTCCTCCGTCGGCCATTCCGAAGACCCGGTATCCGCGTTTGTGGAGCTGTTTTTTGCCTTTCAAGATGTAATGGGTCGCACAGCTTGCGCAAAGGCAGACTTGTTTGGGGCTAGCTACTGGGATGAAAACGATACATTCATTGACGGGTGGATGGGTTGCAGTCCCGCTCTCGTCTCAATTCTATTTGCAATCATGGACCTCAGTCGATCACGACGACTTGTGGTATCAGATTCGGACAAGACGGCTTTCCACATTGAGGCTTCCTCGTTGAATACCAAACTTCAAAGTCTAGATCAACGGCTGAACGCCAAAACGGAAGACCGAACCTTGCAGAGCATCGCAGAGCTCAAAAAACACACCTGTCACGTCTACCTCCAATGTACTCTGTACGATGGCAAGCCAACTGACTCTTTGATTAAGAGTCACGTGCGGGAAATTCTAAAAAGGATCGTCGGTCTTATCGACCAGGACTCGGTTTCCCATGTCATTTGGCCGCTATTCGTGGCAGCTGTGGAGCTGGACCCGCTTGATCATGAGCTTTGGTCAGACCCGGACACTGGTGCGGTCACGGATGGGAGAGTACTTGTGTTGAGCCTGCTTGCTAAGATTGCCAAAGTCAGCGTCTCCAGTGTCTCGCGGACACGGTCGGTTATCGAGCAGGTCTGGCAAACTCGGGACTTTAATGTATCCAAGTCTGCTGGGTCTACTCGAGCACCCTCGTCCGACTTGAATGATTGGGAACATTACGTTGTACCAGTAAGCGATGCGTTGAGCCTGGTATGACTTGATTCATCTTGATACATCCTTGTATCTCTCTATTATCAGGATATTGCCCTTAGGATAAGATTATCCCCAAAATTAAGACTTTTCTCACATTAAAAGTAAAGGCCATCGTAGTCGACTCGGGGTCCGTGTTCATACCATATTCTTTGATCGGACGTATCTAATATTACTCCAATACCCTGCATGACCAATGAGACTGGAGGTTCCTGCCCAGGAAATCATTTCCGTCTGTCTGGGTCGAACGGATGCCTCGCAAATGAAAAAAAGCAAATATGGAAAATTGTAGGCCACCACATGTTTGAGGTGTTGCGGACGTGGAGTGCCTGACTTTCTTACACAAAGAAAGGCTTTTTGAGCCTCATGGAATGTTTCAAGGAGGTCTTCCTCATTCAATTAAAAATATAGAGTATGTTATGATTGGAGTGAGCTTTCTGTTACATGTACGTAGGAGATCGCAGTATGAGAAAAGCATTCTCCTAAGATAATTACGCAATATTCCAAACACCTCATACTCAATTGGAAAGATAGGTATCTCAAGTTTCCACCAGTTCATGAAATTGATAAAACATGCGTCGTCTCGCAGGAACCTGACTCTAAGGTTTGCCTTTTTCTCTAGTTGTAGTTGCCATTCTTTGTTCGCTGTTGTTTTAAGGTTTGTACTAATGAAAAGCCAATCAAGAGACGAGTTCGATGTTGGAAATATTCTGAGATATTATAGTACTTTTTTAATTAAATATAAGGCGTTTAGATCGTACTGCCATCCAATCAACACTTTCATCGGAGTTGTCCGGTGGTAATAGGTACCCATCTCGCCTTGCGCGCCTGACTCAAGATAAGCATTCGACGATCTGGCTTTAGTGTCTGCGGCGTACCGGCATTATTTCCGAACTCCCGCTTATCAAATATGGCGAATATATCGTAGACCTCGAAGCATCAAAGAAATCAACTGTCGATCTATGGAGATTTAACCTTCGCGCCGTGATAACCGCATGCGGGATTCTCTTTCTAGTAAGAAGACCTGTCATCAAATATCGACTGGAAAACATGTGGTATCTTCGATATGCGGGCCAGAAACCCCTCAAAATTGAAGCGCCTTGGAATAACCAGCAAAAGGCGTGCCGTTATAACCATGGGTCTCGAGATATTTCTCGAAACTGTCGGTGAACGCGGTTGTCGAGTCATGCCTTGCAGGACTGGGCTGCTTGAACTAGATGTGAAAGTGTATACCTATAGTACCAACATCATGACCAGGCGACCACTATGGATAGCGATGAGAATTGCATACCCTGTTCACATACGTTTATAAAAGATGCTTTCCCATGGTAGATGTTGGACTTTGATTGAGGCCAAATACAATCTGAGAAAGATACTCAATTAAAGCCTCAATTTCTGGAGACATTGTTCATCTCAATCATAAACTCCCTTGAAATTCATCATGACTCAATCCTATCTTTCTCAGATCCCTCGTCCTTTGTTTTGTCCTTTGTCTGACCAAAAGTGTCATGAAGTGTTTGCATTACACTCTTCTCTATTCATAATTGTTCTATCTATGGCCTTTTTACAACTGGTATTCCTTCGAACACTATCACTTGGAACCTTCCTTCGAGTTATGATGAACATTCTGTGTGGAGCAGTCGCTCATTCTTTCTTGTTGCTTTTCACAAGTCAGCCCGTGTCAGATGTTCTCGGAGGAAACTCTTCCCTTCAAGCATTTGGGACGAAGGTTATTGTAGGCTACGTCTTTGCAGATGTGATGTACTACAGCATCCATCGTGTCCTCCACTGGAAATTCTTCTTTCGACATATCCACCGACTTCATCACGAGACTCACCAAAGTGGACCACTCACGGCACTGGATGTCCATCCCTTGGAATACGTGTTTGCCCAGATGTCAACTGAATTGATGTCGAGTTGGGTGGTTGGAGCGACTCTTCCGGAGCTTTGTTTTCTTAGCAGCGTGGCAAAAGTCTTTGCAATGTACTCGCACTCTCGGAGTGATGAAAAGGCTTGGATTAGTGTTATGGAGCATGAAGCACATCACCGAGATGGACGTCATAATTTTGGAGTTACTGGGATGATGGATTGGGCTTGCGGAACGATCAAATAAAAGACTATGTTCCAGCACGTTGATTTTGAAAGGTTGGATGGGATATTTGGCAATAGGTACCAAGCAAAGAGATTATTTCGAACCTTCAGAGTGGAAATTGTAGGCTAGAGGCTCAATTGTGCGTTTTGACAATGGCGTAAACTTCTATGGCCGCAGCGTTGCCTTCATGGCTCTCTTTGTAAGATAAGGATTCAGCGTTTTAGAGTAATACTGCCCTTTATTAGCATACAACACGTGATAGAGATTGGTAGCCTATTATAAACTATGATTCTGGCTTGCTCAATTTTCCTTCCCGATATAAAAGCAGTTTTTATATGACACTCGCATCCGTGCTGGAATATAATAACCCTTTTAATTATGCTCTGTTCAAAAAGAGTCCTGAATTCCTCTGACTAGTTATCAGAAGTTGAACTTATACTAAATATTCTGGCTATTAAAAATCAGAGATACTGGAGTGAAATGTGACTCGTTACTGAGGTTGTGGAATGTTTGAATGTGTTGACTACAAATCCCACCTTGGGGTCCCGGCTGCCTATGGCAATATCGCTCTCCTTCTACCTCCTTCTAGAGCTTGCATCTTGGACTTTCACCTCTTTCCTCTTACAAAACACCATCGCAACCCCCCTTCCTCAACCAAGAAAGATCTTTTCCTGACTCTTCCACCAATCATCACGTTCAGCATCATGGAGAACTGTCCGGTTGAAATAATACAGCAGATCCTGGCGACTCTCCCAGACTTGGAATCTCTCCAGTCGACGATCCAAACCTCTCGACGCATCTGGGAGTCCTTTAAGGACAGAGAAACGTGGATAGTGCTCCAAGTCCTGGAGAGGGACATTCCACGGGCCTTATGGTTCGATGCCGTGGCCGCGTGGATGGCCTCCCAAATCTCGCGGAATCAGGATTCACAGGCACGGGAGCAGTTCATGAAATACTATCTCACCCGCGATATCAAATCCTTCCACTTGATCTTCCGCCCTCGACTTTGCCATGCTCGGTCGCTCTCTGAATTTTACAATATTGTCGAATACTGGTCTGGTGAGTTCGTGGACAACACTGTCGGATCATATTCAATCCACGGAGACCCTCTGGCAAAGCCCCTGGAAACGGTACCGGCATCTGACAGCGAATACATTCGAATCGAACGCTGCATGTACCGGTTTGACCTTTTCTGCAAGATCTTTTGCTCGACCCAGTTCACCTCACTGGAAGAAGAAGATACTCGCATGCGGGACTACCTGAGCCATTTCTCCCCCTGGGAGCACGAGCAATTCGCGACAATTCGTGATTTTATGACTAAAGTCCTACGCTCGGGTTCGTGTCATCTATCCATTATCACCTAACTATGCTAAAACCAAAATAGAACAGTGTCGAAGCAACCGGATGGAGGTAATCATCTCCCCGGAGACCGCAGCCCGCACGCCCGCGCCACCTCCCATCGAGTATCACATAACCCGCGGATTGAAGCACATCTTGGACGTTCTGAAGGGAGTAGACTGGACCGGGGAAGACTGGACAATCGCCACCACTCCAAGTGTCACGACATTCTTGCCATCTCCTACATTGCTCTACGATCATCTTCGGCGGGCGATGCCGGATGATGCCACTCTACTCGGCGCTTTTCTAGAAGGCCGTGAACCCGAAGAAGAGAGCATCTTAATTGCCCAGGAGCGGTGCCCGGATGCCGATACTGGACCGGCGGATATCTGGCGTCTTGCATACCAGCTGGAGCCAGTTATGTATTGTGTGGACAACCCCCGCGAGGAGGCATTGCGCGATTGGGGGTATGTGTTTTGGGATGGCCAGCGGTTGGAGGATATGGGAGTGTTCAAGCTGCAGTGGGATAGTTATGTGCAACTCTGGGTCTAAGTTTATGGACACTGAAAGGCGACATCAAGGAAGACGGCTCTGGTATTTTCCAATTGCATAATCCAATCCGCAAGCAGAGCAACAACATGCCACCGGAAAACAACATTGGCTATCGATGCAATTCCAATTGCATAGCTAACGAGACTAAACCCACTCAATAAAATACTCGCCTATCTTCCATAATCCATACACACCAAGTCTCCTCGAGTTTCATCAACCACACCCCTGACCTGTAAGATAAACTACCACAGACTAATTTCATCACGAATACCACCCTCATCCCTCCAAGCAAGCAACTTCTCCTTCAACAGACTCGCCGCAGCCTGCGCGTACCCCGGCCCGGGAGGCGGATCATTAGGACCAGGCATTTTATTCGGATCACCCGTAAACCACGCCACAGGATTGGCATTACACCCTTCACTTGCCTTTCTAAACTCCTCCACTTCAGATACACTGTATCCTCGACCAAAGACGACGACTCGCGGGACCTGGCTGTAGTTCTGGGTGCCCACGCCGCTGGTATCCGGAGACAGGGGCTTCTCGCCTTTGAGCAGGCGAGGGATATCGGCCAAGGCGGCTTCGTTGGTTGTTATAAAATGGATTCCTGGTGTAGGTGTTATGATTTGGACCTGATGTGATAGCTGGGGCTGGCTGTATTTGGGTTTGTGATGGATTTACCTTCGAATTCTGGGGCCAATAGCTCTGAGACGACTTTGCCAATTTCGGCGCGTCTGCCGCAGAGTATGATTGGTACTGGAGTTGGTAGTGAGGACATTGTTACTTGTCAAAAAGGCGAGGTTTGTGTGATTGAGCGTATGATGAATTAGAAAATTGAAGTCTATTTAACAATGTCAGCGTCAGGCCCGCCACTTTCCCCGCAATTTATAATCCAGCGGCCCCTAACGTGAGATTTGAAGGTCAAAGTGAGTCTAGACTTTGGAAGCTTACCCTTGATCGAGCCATGGGATGAGGGCACTATCTCCGTCTTATAGTAATCCCTGTTACGGATATTTATAGATCGTAAGCATGATGCCGTTGTAGCTCTTAATTGGCTGTTCTAACACCACTTTGTAGTCGCAAATTTCTATGATCCTTGGCCCGCTTGATTGGTTGATTTTGAGTTTCGTGAGTATACGAGAGCTGACGGACTCGGGAGAGCCGAGAGTCTCAACTTAGTACTAAGCCAGTTCGTTGTAGATTCGATACAGTAAGGCGGCCATATATCCAAGCAGAGCTAGGAAGGTGCAGCGCAATCCTCAAAGGTCAATATAGCCTATCATCAATGTCTCTCGTCCCTTAGAATCCTCTCGCGAGCCTAGCCTGAGTGACACCAAAAACCTTGATGTATGAAATTGGTAGATGTAGGGACCTCTTGGTGGATTTCTTCATTCTTTTCCAATCATCAAGTTCGACCCAAACTATGACCCCCAATATAGAGAGTATGGAATGATCAAATTCTACGTCATGCCCTACCTTCGGATATACTTCCCCGACTTCCTCCCATCACAGCAATTACATTACCTGACACAATGTAAAAGCATCCCACCAACATCTACTCCATCCTACTAATTTATACACACCTTCATATACCATATGGCCACACCAACCCCCCTCCCCACAAGAACCGACCTCGCCAAAAAAGCGACCCGATACCGCCTCTTCGCAGGAATCCTCTCCTGGCTCGACCGCTACCTCTCCTGGCCCATCCCAACCCGTCCAGCCCTCGAACTCACCATCCCGTCCACAATCAGCAAACTCCCCGGCGTAATCCAACTCTACTTCTTCACCCCAAGCGGAACCCTCCTCTCCCCCGGCGAAGACGAAGAACAACCACACACAAAACGGCCCGTCCTCATCAACTTTCACGGCGGCGGCTTCGCAATCGGTCATCCGCTCGATGACGCGCGCTGGATCGCGGCCGTGCTACATGCACACCCGGACGCGGTGGTCGTGAGTGTTGGATATAGACTTGCGCCGGAACATCCGTTCCCCGTGCCGATGGAGGATGGTGTTGATGCTGTGCTTTGGTTGTGGGAGCATGCAGGGCAGTATAGACTTGATCGGGGGCGGTTTGTGGTGTGTGGGGATAGTGCGGGTGGGAATCTTTGTTTGACGGTGCCGTTGCGACTAAGAGAGGAACTTATTAAACGGCGTGAGCGTGGACGTGAGAGTGCTGGGATTAAATTGGCGGGATTGATTGCGTTTTATCCTAGTACGGACTGGTCACGGAGTCGGATCGAGCGCGATTCTACGAATCCCATTGCGAGCCGTAAATCGATGATTACGGCTGATACGCTCAAGTTCTTCGATGAGTCGTACCTGATGCAGGAGAATTTGCCGAGGAAGGCTGGTACGGATGAGATTGATATGTCTCATCCGTATGTGTCGCCTGGGTTAGCGGCTGAGGGACTCATATTGGCGTCTTATCCGGGTCATGTGGCGATTTATACCTGTGGGTGGGATCAGTTGCTTGTGGAGGGGAATGCGTTTCGGGAGAGGTTGAGGGGGTTTGTGGGTGTTGGTGGGTTAGTGCAGGTTGGGGGGATGGTGATTGAGGATGTTGTTCATGGGTTTGATAAGAGACCTTCTTTCTTTTTGGGGAATGGGCCGAGGGACCGGATGTACGGGGATGCGGTGCGGCAGTTGGAGGTGATGTGGAAGGAGGAGAAGAGGTCGAGGAGTTTTGTTTCTGGGGAGGGATGAGAGTGAGTTGTAGTTTAACCAGTGTAGGAATATCAGTCGGGACATTTAGACCTGCCAATCTTGTTCGTACTCAGTATAGGGCTGAATATTCTCCGATGTCGTGTTATGTCTGATACAGTAGAAGGAACTATTCCCTGGAGAGAGTGTGCCTAATGAAGCGGGGCTGATCTCGGAGGCGGGGTAAACAACTCGCGATTTTTCCCTCGCTGACCTTTTTCCTCTCGATCACTCGTCCAGAAATCACATCCACTACTCTATTCCCCTCGATCATCTCATCCTGCAGGTACGTTTTATATCCTTCCCTATCTGAGTAGTACACAGGATACCAGCACACCTCTCCGATCCTCCTCTAACCCACCAGCAGTTTAACACTCAACGCTCAACTTCCAACTGAACCAACTCCAACATGTCCACTCACCCTGGTTGCCCCAAGTGCAGTGCCCCCATCGAGGGCGGCAGCAAGACCTGCGGCGCGTGTGGCGCGGTTCGTGGTTTTCCGATTCTGATTCTAACAAGGTCCTCCACGCGCTAACTCGCTTTGCTATAGGCCTGCCCCGTTTAAGCGGGCTGATAGCATCATCGCCTGACGCTTCGTGGCAGACGGCGTGGCTTTGGGTCGCTGAAGGAAGGAGTGAAGGATATGTCAGTTTTGGGCAATGAGATACCCGGTGGAGACAACATCGTTATGAAGGGGGAATGAATTTGACTCCATTATCTACTATATTCCGTACATCCCACGTAGTAACCCAGTAAGATGAAAATAAGATTTGCTATATACGCAAGACCGAACTTGAAAGCATCTAGACATCTCCTCCATTAACAACACGACCGAAAGAAAGAGGGAAAATAAGGGATAAAAGTTTGTTCATGAACGCAATCGAGGATATAAAACGGCACAAGGTTGCCAAAGCAGATCAAAGGGATATCACGATACTCCTCGCCCTAAGCTGCGGTTTTCTTTCTTATCCTGCCAACACGAAAGTACCAGGGTTCTCCATGTTGACTAGGCTCCTCCTACACCCGTCACCGTCACCGTCAGAGACGAGTCCGAGTCGAGTCCGAACCATCTATGCGGTCTTGCGCCACTGCGACCACACACCGATCAGCGAGCTGACGGTACCGGCGAGACCAACCAGGCCATCATCAAGCTGGGCAACACCCAGAGCAGAGGCGGGGACGGTCAAATCGCACAGGTCGGAGATGAGTTGTATCCGAGCACCGGCGCGCTCCCTGTAAGCAAAAAGTTAGCCTCAACTCTTATTGCAGAGAACAGAATGCATCCACATTATATCTCTGTAACTCAGGAAAAAAGAGGGGAACATACTTCTCAATCTTCTTCGCCTCAACAACACCCTCACCCTCCTTCCGATCAATAGTCTTCTCCTTCTGCTGCAGGCCATACAACGTATAAACACCCGCAACAACACTGCACACCAAACCAGCCGCCCAAGACCGGTAAGCACTCTCCTGCAGACGCTTCACGCTAGCCAACTTGCGATACCCAATAGCATCGACAACGGTCACCATATCCAGCGACAGGTATCCGGCATAGCCGAGCTGGCGACCGACGGCGAGATAGCGCAGGACCGGGTCGAGGGGGGCCTTGTTGTCGAGAGCGACGGAGGCGGCCTTGAGGTGTTCGGCGAACTTGCCGATGCGCAGGATCTTGCGGGTTGTGCCGAATTGCTTCTTGACGGCGTTGTAGGGGTCGATGGCGGATTGGGGCTTGTTGGTGCGGTATAGGTACCAGGCGTAGAAGCGGGAGAAGTATTGGATTGTGCGGAGGAGCTTGTCGCGACCGACTGGATGAGGTGGATTGGTTAGTTGGTTTTTTTGTTTTGGGAAACGGGTGGGAGAGAGAGAGAGAGAGTTTGGAGCTGAGGTTGGGTGTCACGCCATCCCGGTTTCTCGTTTATTTTGGGGATTTGCAGGCTGTGCTGCGGAGTTGAGGAGTTTAGGAAGATCTTGAGATCCAAATATACGCACCAGTAGTAGCGACAAAGCGCAGCCAGTGCGCCAGCGCAGGGTGATAGACGAGAGCGTTGGCGACCATGATTATGATTCCTTCAATTCCCGATCACGAGAGAGTGGTGTTTATGTATCCGGAAAGGCTTCGGCGGGATCCGAAGACTGTCGATAAGAGGTGGAGAGAGACCGTGAATCTCGTGGGGGGAGAGGGGGAGTACTCGACGATATAAAGGAAGGAAGATGAATGGATGAAATGGTGACGGTGGTGGTGATAGGGAGAGTCGGTAATTGACCGGCGTCTGGAGCCGCGGACGGTCAACCTCGGCTGAACGGACCGTGTGGAGCGCGGCTGTGCCCCGGTCTCCGTTCTGGAGAAGTATGGAGGTGATGACAGGGAGTGGTCGGTATTTTTTTTTCATGTGAAATGCTTGATTACGATTGTCTTTGCTTTTAAGCAACAAGTTATGCTGCTAGATTTGTAGATTATTGATGGTATTCTTGTCTATGAATCTGCTTGATTCTGACTATCCAGACGATAACTCTGGTCTCTCATCCCGGTCGGTTTTCGTCACCAACTACAGTAAATGCTTGTGTCTGTCGGACGATACGTAATTTACATGAATCTTACCACTTTACAGCCGCCCTTCCACGTACCGTGCTCCTGTTTTCTGAAAGAGGTAGTACTACCGTACTTCGAAGTACTACAGCAAGCTGCAGTACTAAATCAAGATAACTAAACAAGAAAACAAGACACTATTTCGACCGTCTTCAACTTATTGATGAAGAGCAATAAATATCTATCAAGAGTAAATGTGAGGTTCTAGTAATCTCGGAGAGGGCAGAAATTAGGCTTCTTAGACTACCCGACTAGGGTAAAAAGGCCCCTCTACATCCCAGCAACACCTTAATCCTCGGTATCCGTTTTCCTTAATAGGAAAAGAATGCAGTAGTAGTTTATGAGTCTAGACCGAGACTGCAGAATTGTTCAACTAGTTAGACTTTATTTTCGAGTCCTTACACTGTGACTAAATGCATTTTCAACCATTCTCTACTTACCTAGGTACACCCTCTTAGCCCATCATTCTACTCGTGACTGTCAAGATTATCTGAACTTTTCGAACCTATCTAAGTACCCACTGTATTCTACCAGTCAAACCTGTATAAATTACGCCGATTCCAGAATGAGACCTATCATTCGGTATAGCCCATCGGCTTCGGGTCAGAGACACCCGAAGCTAAAACAACTACAATCAAGACTGAAAAGTTCATCATGAAAGCATTTCATTAGGCTGTAGCCTTTTGCACGGTCATTAAAAAGTGCCTTCGTTTTTATCGTCCATCCCTCATTAAACATTAAGGCCGGGCACTCATACAAGCAAGTAGGGGTGGGCATCATAAACTAGCACCGGAATTGCACCTCCGAGGCAGATCATCCGCAGATCAGCACGGTAAATGCTCGCACATTTGGGATCCAGAGGCGTGTCGCAAGGGCCATCAGATTCTTCTCGTTCGTGTCGCATAGGGATTAAGGGTTTCATCAATGCGTGGTCACTGGATCGTCGCGTGGTCTTGTCAAGTTTCACACAGTAAGGGGCTGGCTGTGTGTTGTCGCTTTGGGAGTCGGATCCAGGGGAATCGCATTGCTGAGGTAAATCAAGGGGCCGGTGGGTTGAAAAGAAGGTCAAAGTAATGGCGCGTGTGGGATGTCATCATACAGTATGGGCAAAGGCAAAGGCTGTGTCCGGTCATCGCTTAGGCCAGGTCATCCTGGGCGATGGCCTCTCGGGTGGTGATCTGGTCACGGTTGCCCATGGTCGAAGTGTCGTAGCCGTTCTGGGTGAGATACTCGCGGAAGCGTGCATCCTCGCTAGTAATGGTATCCTACATAGGTATCAGCATTAGTGATCAGGGTTCTCGAGCTGATAGTTAGAATGAATACGCACCTGGTTGATCTGCGGGAGCAGGAAGAACGCCAGGAAAGCACTGAAGATGCACAGCGCGCTGGACACAAAGAACGGATCCTGGCCCTTGCGAATATCGTTGGGGGCATTCTTCTGGACAATGGGCAGAACGTAGGTGCCAACGAAGGCGCCAATTTTGCCAATGGCGGCAGCATAAGAGTAGTACTGACCACGAATGGCAGTGGCACTACTCTTGGCGGCACAGAGGCCAAGGTTATCACCGGGGCCAAACTCACCCAGTGCAAGGAAGATGCTATCACCGGTCAGAAAGGGCAAGACTAGAATTTTTACGGGTAAAGCGCAACATACCCGTAGACCACCACGAAGCCACCGACGTTCTCCGGGGTCGCAAGCCACTTGTAACACCCGGACATGATGAACCCGGCAATACCTTGAAGAAGCACTCCGATAGCAAGGGTGTAACGAGGGCCAATCCAGTCACTCACCCAAGCACCGAGTCCGGAGCCGGGAAGGTAAAACATGTAGGTCAGGGTAGTCCAGCCAAAGTTCTTCCACAAAGGTGCATGGGGGCCAGTGATGATCCCGATCCACTTCGAGGAATACAGACCGAAGGAGTAGGACGAAAAGTCATAGATGAACCAGATCAGAGAAACAACCGCCAGGCGGAACCAGTAGAACCTTTAGCCGCAATTAGAACGATATTGGTATACTTCGGATCAACGAGCCAGAGAGATACGTACTTGATAATCAACCAAACGGGGAACTTGCGCATCCGCTCACGATTAAACTCCTCGGGCTCTTCGAGCTTGAGACGCAGGTATAGCAGACTCAAGGGAGGGATGATACCCAGGCCCAGAGACAGACGCCAGACCAAGCGCAGATGATTCTCCGTGCAGATCAGAAGAAGAACGGTAGGTACCAGAGCCGAGACGACGAATCCAAAGTCGATCTGGAAGTTCGTGAACATGATGAACCAGCGGTTACGATGGCCCGCCTTGAGTTCGCCGGTGTTCTCAGCCGCCGCAACAGAGCCAGCAGGGTATTCACCACCGATACCCACACCGATGAAGAAACGATACGCGGTCAGGGCGGCGAACAAACCATACTGGCTACCATTCAAACCGTAAGAACCAGCACACAAAGCGGCGAAGACGAACAGAATGATGGTGGAGATCATCAGCGACCACTTGCGCGACCAGTGATCACTGGTGTAGCCGAAGATCAGCATGCCCGCGACAGTACCGGCAAAGGCAATGGCCGAAACATTCTGACTCGCCGGAGAATTGCTGTAGGTGTTCGGGTAGAGGACTCCAAGAATGGTGTTGACTTGACCAATTACCTATCAGCGCAAGAGAAGTTAGTCCGATATTCTTTGCGATCACAAGGTTGATGTGGGACAGTGTGCGCCAAGCAGTGTAACGGCGTTGAGCACATACTCCATTCAGATAGCCATCGGAGAAAAGACCAGCACCACAGGCGATAGTGGGCCAGGCGCGCTCCCAACGGCCCTTTGGCAGCTCATCCAGTGGGGGGAGGTCGAGGGAGGCCTCATTTACGGGGGCGGGTCCCTTCTCCTCCACGATCTTTTCGGTCTGGGCATTGGCGCTCATGACGGTTAACTGTCAGCAGCAGCAGTCAGTAATAATCCAGCGTGAGACTCGGGCGATCACGAGGGAGGAAGACCAAGCGGGGGAAGCTGAGAGCCTAGAGTATATCTCACCTCGGGGTGCGAAAGGTGATCGCGTGTTGACAAGGGCCGAGTGAAAGAGTACTGGACCAGTGGATGTCAACAGACAGACTAGAGACCAAGGCGCAGAGTTGCGACGAGAGGTGTACTGCGATGGGAAAAAGAAAAGAGGAAGCGGAGAGAGGGCGAGGGCGTGAAGCCAACAGTTAAGGTAGTACTGGGGGTATGCAGATCTCAGACAAGAAACCAAAAAAAAAAGTGAATCTTGGCTCAGCTATCGGGGCACGAGGCATTTCCTAACCCAGAATAGCAAGTCGAAGCAGACTACGACAGGAACTAAGGGTAACCATGAGTTACTAACATTACATACAAACCCTCTCTCTCCAGAAGCCTCATGCCCCGCCAATTAGGATAACGGGAGAAACGCAGTCCAGTCTTCTCGGGATAGTGTGGGGCATGCGCCGAGTCTCCATCCGGTTGAGCATTCATGTTTCCAGGATGCAGCACCAATCAGAATGGATATTTCTATCACACGCGGCCATTCACGGGGCTGACGGAGCTTCCGTAATCCCAGTTTTCAAGTCTTGGCTGGAAGCTGAAAGGCACGAGGGTTGCATTTTCACTCTCGAGTCTCGGCAGGCCGATGATCTGATCTGATATCGGCAGAGTGGTCAACACGCAAGCCAAGACCGATCCACAGATCCAGGCAACGCGATCAAAGCCACAGTGTGCCTTTCCCAGAGTCAAGCGTAAGCCAACGATGCTCTAAGAACTTGGGTTCGTGTGCTGATATCCAACGAAGGGATGCATGTGCAAGACAGTTTCGATCGGCTGTCCACTGAGGAGACTCAGAGCGGAAATGAAACTTTCGGGAGAGAAGTGGAGCGTGGCGTTGCGAGGGGCGCCACGGATGGCGGGCGATGGAAGGTACCAGTATGTACCACAACAACTGGGAATCCTCCATGGATACATGGATGATGGAACAGCAATAGACAAATTTCCGAGCCTGAACCACTTGGTCCTTGATGCTTTCAAGGATTCTTCCTGTTGGCAAAGGTGGAACTGGCAAATGACCTTCTACACGTACGTCAAGTATTTCAAGTACTTTCGGGTACTCCGTACTGTACTCCGTACTAAGTAGTAATACTAACTATAACTACACCAGCCCAAGCAGCCCTACAAAGATACTGCTTGCCAAGCTAGTAATGAATATACACGTGGGACATCCTGAGTACGGGAGTGTCAGTTTGCAGTGCTAGCAATCCTGAATGCTGTCTACTTCTGGAAGGTGCATTGTGCAGCATGGGAAATTAGTAGAGGGAATTCAAATGATGGGCGAGACAGAGCGTTGGCCCATTTCTCGAGGATCGAGTAATGGATAGCCAGTTTAATCTCTCTTATCCATGACAATTGACTGGTTGGCCATAATGAGAATACTCCCATATCGTCGCCGTACGAACCGTACGAATCCGAAGGATCATACCACAGAGGCCTCCAAGGATAGAGGCACGCGACTGTCGGCGGTCAAAACGTGGTTAGTGGGGATAGAAAGAAGTTCAAAACACCACAGAGGCTAGAGCCAGGTCAATGAGGGCGATCACCAACCGTGCAGAACAAGCGCAAGGCAATCGGTCACTAGCGAGGAGCTTAAAAGTCAAAAGCGAAGTGAAGTGGCCATCGAGTAAATATGTACAAAGTCAAAAAAGTTACCAAAGCAAAGTCCAAGAGCATGAAAGTTGCAGCCTGATACACCAGGCACTAATCCAGGGCCTTGTCATCGGCACCGGAAAAACATTCCCCCAGCTGAGCTTGGGAACCAGCTACGTGATGCATCACCGGCCATCCAACAATCCCATCCAAACACCACCCCTCCTTGTCTCTCTACCCTCCACCCTTCTTTCTCGTCATCGTCACATTCATCAGTCCCCATCATCCGCAATCATGGGGTCTGATCCACAGTACATCAAGTACCCCGACCTCGTCCTCGCCCAACATGTCTTCAACCTCTCTAACCCTGCATGCAATCCATCCACTCGTCAGGCCTCATTGAAGAAGCTGCAAGATGCCATCACCGAGCATAAAATGGCCCCCTTCTACCGCCACCTGGCCCACCCCATCGAAGGTATCCTGAACAACTCTGGCGAGGGTGTGACGCAACACCCGCACCCTCACAATGCAGGGATTTCGAAGCCACTCATCACCTCCAGCATGCTCGCCGCCCGAACATCATCCAAGATTGATTTTCCCTGGGATGAGCAACTCTACCAGTCTTTAGTGGAGGATAACAAGAAGGAACTGGAGGGTATCCAGAAGGAGGAGGATGAGGCAGAGGAGGCCGCCGGTGAGACCGAGGTTCAGGCCGCACGGGGGAAACGGGCCGAGTTCTGGGCTCGCGTTGGAGATAAGGTAAGAAGCGGAAGATGCTGGAGAATGTGCCTTTTGGATTGCCCTGTCTAACGATGATTGAACTTTCTAGGACAAAGCTATCGAGTCGCACGAAGCCCTCCTCGAAAAGATCGGTTTTCTCGGCACCAAGATTGACCTTGTGCTCGCCATGATCCGCATTGGTCTGTTCTTTGGAGACCGCGTGTTCGTCAAGAAGACTATTGAGCGTGCAGAGGCTTTGGTAGAGAGCGGTGGTGACTGGGACCGGAGGAATCGCCTCAAGGCCTACAAGGGCATGCACCTCCTCACCTGCCGTTCATACAGCCTCGCCGCTCCCCTTCTCCTCGACAGTCTATCCACATTCACCAGCTATGAGCTCTGTAGCTACTCTTCGTTGGTCATCTACTCCGTGCTAGCGGGATCTCTCTCCCTCAAGCGGGTGGACTTTAAGGCCAAGGTGGTGGATGCGCCCGAGATCAAGGCGATCCTGGGTGCTGGAGAGGATCAGTTGGCCGCGCTGTCTGGCGAGGTCTCATCGGGCCCTGGTGCTCGGGATGAGGAGATGAAGGATGCGACTGTATCAAAGTCGACCCCAGCGCCTGGAGCCACCACCGTCGTTAACCTGACGACCCTGGCCACCGGCTCGAGTGAGCAGGCAGAGAATGAAGCCCCCGTGGACTTTTCTCCTCTGGCCAACCTGGTCAACAGTCTGTATAATGGTAATTACCGCTCGTTCTTCGTGGCTCTTGCAGGTGTGGAAGACCACTTCTTGACCCAGGACCGGTACCTGCATGAGCACCGGGCCTGGTTCGTCCGGGAGATGCGTCTACGCGCCTATCAGCAGCTGCTTCAGAGTTACCGGGTAGTGGGCCTGACCAGTATGGCGAATGACTTTGGAGTGACGGTGGATTACTTGGACCGGTATGTTTTCTTCTTCCCGTGGCGGTTATCGTCGGAGTGCCATCTCATTACCTAACTTGCGCGATTTTAGGGATTTGGCGAAATTCATTTCCAGCAACCGAATTGCGTGCACGATTGACCGGGTCAATGGGATTATCGAGACTAACCGGCCCGATGATAAGAACAAGCAGTACTCGGATGTGGTTAGGCACGGTGATGCGTTGATCACGAAGTTGCAGAAGTACGGCCAGGCCGTCCGCCTGCGGGGCAGTGAGCGCAGTTAAACCCGGGGATAGCGGGGG